>JALPQI010003270.1:0-97857 GCA_025490895.1 Thaumatotibia leucotreta
TATCATTTGATATTTACCAATAACTGAACGCATAGTTTACACATTTGTTATTAATTTGTTGGCAAAACTGTATTTAAAAAAGTTATTAGTGTTTTATAAGCAAGATGGCTGCAATTAAAAAAAAAGTTAAATATTGAAGGTTTTCGTTCAGTGTTTGGCGGTTTTTAACTAAGTATTTTATTATTATTATTTGTACATCAGGCAGGCAGTTGATACAACTGATAATTGCCTGCATCCAAATTATCTCTATTTAGTTCATCTTTTTTCCAGTTAGGTATTTGTCTAATCGGTTCTTAAACTGGTTGATATTCTGTGCCGAAACCACATCTACTGGTAATTTATTCCATGTTTTAACCACTCTGTTGCTGAGAAAATGTTTGCGGGGGTTGTTTTTAGACAGTTTAGATATTAACTTAAATCGGTGGCCTCGCAGACGGGATATGTAACTTATATCGTACCGATTTTACATTTACTGAATTTAATGAAATTAACAGTCTTAAATTTAACAATATTTGCATATTTAACCTAGCTTACATTATGCACTCGCAGTACATTTAAAAGTCATGCATTTAAGGATTTAAACTATCGGTATAAAAGCGGACACGGTATCATAAAGACTGAGCAGATGACAATAGTAAGACAACTCTACCCATCGACAACGTCGCTTAGTATTTGTTGCCTTTTAGGCGGCTTTAATCTGGGACGCTCTAATGTAGTTTGAATTTGGTAACAAATTAGAAAATAAAACTCAGATGACATACATAGTTTTATTTATTCACTCTCAGTGGAAGAGTCCGAGGACTCGGAACCATCAACGTTTATAATAAAATTTTCCACAATTTAATTACATTTTAAAACTTATTTTCTCCTAAAATGTTGTATACCGTAGCCAACGATATGCCAGCAGTCTCAGCAGTCTTTTTCACACGGTCCGATTTAGTGGGATATTCCTTTCTATGGCACATTTCTGACACTAATCTGTTAATATTCACCACCATCCGCTTTTCACTGGCAGTTAGAGTATTTCGCTTTTGCCGTTTCTTCTTTAGAGATGAAAAAACGTTAGCCGGAGCCTGCTGCGACTTCATCCATTTTAAATGTGCACCAACAAACAAAATATCTAAATAGATCAACAATTAATAACGAAATTGAACAAAAACGATAACAACAATCTTTAAGTAAGCTAACAGCAATAGAAAACACAACCGACTCAACCGACAACAATATGAAATCGAAGGACAGTGACAGTGACGTTTTAAAATTGTGTGAGAACTCTGCCTCTTTAGGTTTTTCAATGTACAACCTTTCCATGAAAAATTGCAAACGCAATTTATTAAAATTCTTATCTTTTCATCTTAGAATATAAATTAACTAACATTATGTTTCTTATCTGTTCACAACACTGAGTAATGTATGTATTAATATAGCATGATAATAAATACGTGATATTTAATAACTCGTGTTTACAGTTCGATCCGCAGAATTTGCCTGAAAAAAAACCTTATATCTCGTTCTGCAAAGGTCTTTCTAATGCTAAAAAAAACGAAGTATAGATTGAACTTGATTGACTGAGTAGGAAAAACATTAAATTTACCTACCTTAAAAAAATTTTTTTTGGATCTCTTCTCGCGAAAATGCCCACTTATGCATTTGGCTGTACAACTGAAGAAATACTGAAATTTTTGTAGGGTACAAGATGAATTCTTGATGTCATTACGTACTCGTAATTGAACAATTTTTATTTTCTGACATTATAGAAACCTTGTACAGTGGCGCTCAGAATTACATGGACGATTTATGAATTAATTCATTCATAAACTGTCCGTGCAATTTTGACCCCGACTGTACCAAGTTACAGTCAACCAATTCTAATTAAAAAAAACTTAAGTTACATACTGCTTCTCACTTTGATAAGGTCCTAGAGTGACTGGTTCTACGTTGGTTGACTGTACAGCTAATGACTCTCAATTCGATTTGTACAAATTGTACATTTGTCGCATAAGCACCGTCCAAAATATACCCTTTGATGTCCAAAGATATCCTTTTATCTTAAGCCACTAAGTTCCGCGGATTCCGAGTATCCGACCAGGATTACCTGTCCCTTAAGTCCCCCTATGAGACCGGAATACATTGCAGGGGTAAGCCTGTTACTTTTATTGTATATGGAAATGGTAAAGAGGTTTTAGAATTTAAATTGTTTCAGCAGGTCTTTATGTATTATCAAACCGGGATTAAAAGGGGATTCGAAAGTACTGTTGACGCAACAGTGTATAAGTCAATCTAGGATATATTTCAATTTAGTAATGATACTAAAATTACAAATACAAAGTAGGTATATAGCCAGAGCAAAACAGGATTCAAAATTTTGCTTTACGGGGGCAAAACTTCGATTCCAGCGAACTAGATTATCGAGAGTTAGTAATGTACGAGTACCGATGAGAAACTTACAAAATTGAGATAATCCTCATGAAAAGTTTTTTGTATTGTTGTTCGCACGTTTATTGCTAAGACTTAGGGCCACTTTCTATGGCACTTGATGACATACCGTCACCAGTGTGTACGTGTAAAATAATCCTTAAAATGAAAGAGAATGTTCTCAACAGAAACATACCTACATGAAGATTTCCTCATGAAAATTTTCTATGATTTGAAAATGATTTACATTGCTATCGGGAGTTTTTCGAGTAGTTAGTAAATAATGAAATAACACATTTTTGATAATCATCACATTATCAGCCTATAATCAGTCCACGGCTGGACAAAGGCCTACATCATTGCCTATATCTCCTATTGCCTAAGTGTATAGACGCATTAGGAGGTAAATGCCAAAAATCGGCTCACTGGGCAAGCAGTAGTGTGTCCACTCCACTATGATGATTAGGCATTTGTTTGCCCCTTTCGGTCTTAACAATGTGTCCATACGAACAAAAGGGACAAACAATTATTAGAAGCTTGTTAAGTTAACAGACGTTTATGAATAAGGGGGTAAACGTCTCACGTCTTTCCTTAAGATTCATTCCCTATCGTGTCGGTTCATCGCTTACCAGGTGAGATGCTCTCGACGTAACTCGGATAATGAGTTCAGTGCGCACGATACACGTCGGATGTATCAGCATGTTCTAGGTTGGTTGCGAATTATGAAACCCTAGACCTTGCGTAACTCTCAGTTTACCCGTCTCGTCTGTATGAGAAAGGGTATTTCTAGAAAGGGTAGTTGCTGTGTACAGGATAACGTTACATAATCTTAATTTTCTATATTTATTTATGAAATAATAAGACCATATTGTTACGTTCGTGGGGTGGGTTTTCTATAGAAAATGTATAAATAAGCCACTAATTAAAACTGATACTTTAATTACTAATTAAAAGGAACAAACAGTAAACTAAAACACTGATCACACACTTAACACTTCGCAAACTCGCAGTTAGAATCGCAGTTTTCGCTCTTGATGTTATCTCTTCGCTGTCTCAATTGAAACTACTCCTCGGCCGGGTCATGCCGTGTATTTATACCAGCCACTCAAATCTACAAAGTACGAGAAGATTCGACTCTAGAAAGTTCCCGAGTTAGGTGCGCGAACATTCTAGAGTATCGCTGTCTCTTTCTACAGGTTTCTCTTTCACACCCGTCCAGAATGTTCTCTCTATAGCTGTCTCATTCACATCCTTCCAGAACATTCTCTCGTGCTGACTCTATCTAATAGTGCTTTCTCTTTCACTCCTATGGGAAATTTAGCTATATACCGATTTGTACTTCAGAGGCCCGAAAGGGGTCCTGAAAACGCCTGAAAACGGGTTTTCAGGTTATTGCGCCATCGGATAGAGGGTATCCTGAAACGGCCTGAAAACATGTTTCAGGTGCCTGAAAACGACGGTATCTGGGGTGAATATTTGATTTTGTAGTATGTGAAAGAGGACCTTCTGAAACGGCCTGAAAACGCATTTCAGCCTGCTGAAAACGCTTCTAACGTGTCTAAAATCATATTTGTAGTTTTTATCATGCCACCGGCGTAACACTACCCCCTCCTAAGACATGCTCGTCCCGAGCATCATTATTTCCGTGGTATTTGGCGAGCCGGTCAACGTGAACAATCTTGCATGGGCTTCGTAAATTCCTCCGTATCCGATACGTAACGTCATTGATCTTCGTAACCACTCTGTACGGCCCGTCCCAATTCGGGGACAGTTTCGGAGACTTTCCTTTCTTTCTCATAGGGTTATGTAGCCACACCAATGAGCCTTCCTCGTACCCAATTTGGTTGGACTTCCTGTCATACCTGGTCTTCATCCTCGTGCTAGCTTGAAGCCCGTGCTCGCGAACTAGACTATAAACGTCATCCATCCGGTCTCTTAGATCGCACACATACTCTGTTATAGACCTCGGAGCATCTGGTGGTCGTCCTGTTAAGAGGTCAGCAGGTAAACGAAGCTCTCTTCCGAAATTGGCATATGCGGGAGTAACTGCAGTGCTTTCATGGGTGGCGGACCTGTATGACATCAAAAAAAGAGGGATATGCCGGTCCCAATCTTTTTGGTGACTTTCGACTACCTTGGCAAGATGTCTCTCCAGGGTCTGATTGAATCTTTCAACCATTCCATCGGACTGAGGATGATATGACGTAGTTCTTGTCTTATGCAATCCCATGATTCGACAGGTCTCTTGGAATACCGCAGATTCAAAGTTCCTGCCTTGATCGCTGTGTATCTCCAGGGGTACTCCAAAACGGCAAATTACTTCATTGACTAACTTTTCCGCTATTGTGACTGCTTCCTGATTGGGAATAGCAAACACTTCAGGCCACTTGGTGAAATAGTCCATCACAACAAGAATGTACTTATTTCCAGAGTCTGATGTAGGGAACGGGCCTGCGACATCTAACGCAATCCTTTCCCAAGGTGCTCCAACATTGTAGATCTTGAGCGCCCCTCTGCTTCGGGTATGCGGTCCTTTAACTGATGCACAGCTTACACACTTTCTACACCAATCATCGACATCCTCGCGGCAGTGGATCCAATAAAGTCGTTGTCGAATTTTCATTAAAGTCCTTTTAACTTCAAGGTGTCCACCAGAAGTACCGTTGTGGTAGCTTTCTAAAACGTATTTCACTCTTTTCCTTGGGACAACAACTTGTAGGTGGACATCTTTCCCATTCGCTGACTCCCATTTCCTGCATAATACGCCATTATGCATGACCAAACTATCCCATTGCGCCCAGTAGCTTTTTGTAACTGTCCCCATCGGAGCTACTTCACACCATTTTGGTTTAGGTACTCCTGCATTAACCCAGTCAAAAATGGGCTTTATGTCGGGGTCTTCTTTTTGTGCTCGTTGCATGGATTCATCGCTCCATTCCTCACTAACTGTGTCTGTTCGCAACATCCTCAAGCATTCCTTGCCCTCTTGTTTAAGACAATGCTTGCAGTCATCTGGGCAAGGCCTCCGAGAGAGGGCGTCCGCATTTCCATGCGATTTTCCACTGCGGTGTTCGATTACAAAGTCATATTCTTGAAGCTGTTCGATCCAACGTGCTACCTGTCCCTCAGGGTTTTTAAACTCCAGCAGCCATTTCAAGGCAGCATGATCAGTTCTTATCCGAAACTTCCGCCCCAACAGGTATTTGCTGAAATGCTGTAACGTCTTAACAACGGCCAGCAGTTCCCGCCGAGTGACGCAATAATTTCTTTCTGGCTTTGATAATGATTTGCTAAAGTAAGCGATTACCACCTCATTATTTCCCTTCTTTTGTGACAATACTCCTCCAATGCCTGTATTACTGGCATCAGTATCCACAATAAAGTCCGCTTCTGGATCTGGATATCCTAGTATTGGCGTTTCGCAAAGTCTTTGCTTGAGGTTGTTGAAACTTTCTGTACATCTCTGAGTCCAGTCGAACTGTCGCTTTTCTTCCGTTAGTTCGTGCAATGGCTTTGCTATATCCGAAAAGTTCTTCACAAATCTCCTGTAGTATGAGCAAAGTCCTAAGAAAGCACGTACAGCAGTTTTGTCCCTCGGTATGGGCCAATCCTTTACAGCGCTGATCTTTTCAGGATCTGTCTGGATGCCGTCCTTGGAAATCACATGTCCCAAATAATTGACTTTCTGTTTGAAGAGCGAACATTTCTTTGGGCTTAGTTTCAGATTTGCCTCTCGTAGCTTAGACAATACTTGCTCCAATTTATTAAGGTGGTCATCGAAGTTTTTACCAATGATGATAATGTCATCCAAATAAACCAAGCAAGTATCTCCTAGTAGACTAGCTAATATTTGTTCCATTAACCTCTCGAATGTTGCCGGTGCGTTGCACAAACCAAAAGGCATAACATTGAACTGCCAGAGTCCTTTACCAGTTGAAAAAGCAGTTTTCTCTTTATCCTTATCCTTGATTTCGACCTGCCAGTACCCACTCTTTAAATCCAACGTTGAAAACCATTTCATTCCATTTAAAGTGTCTAGAGTGTCGTCGATTCGAGGCAATGGATAGCTGTCTTTCTTAGTCGCATCATTCAGTCGGCGGTAATCGACACAGAATCTCATAGTGCCGTCCTTCTTCTTCACCAAAACCACGGGGGAACACCAAGGGCTTGTCGAAGGTTCAATGATGCCGCCCCGTCTCATCTCCTCGATCATTTCTTCAACTTCCTTTTCTCGTGCCACTGGAACTCGTCGAGGTCGCTGCCGAATGGGCATCACTTCACCAGTGTCGATTTCATGCTGGACTACGCCAGTTCTTCCAATATCACTGTCATGCGCAGAGAATACATTGCTATACCGCAACAATAACTGACGTGCTTTGACCAGCTCTTCCTGAGTGAGATCATTTCTTGATTCGCCCAACAACCCTTCTATGTCCGTGGAAAGCAAGGAATCTTCAGATTCCTTATCCTTGGTAGGAGCCTGACAGCTTTGTATCCAAGAGAGTTCCTCACATTTTCCAACCAAAGTACCTTTGTTAAGGACACACTTGGTATCACTGAGGTTGAGAACTCTCACAAATGCTGCAGGTGAAGTTGTAACCACCGTACGAGCTGCCATCCATGGTTTACCGTTGAATACTTTTTCTACAACTACACATCGACGACCTCCCTGACTTGATGTTCCTGGTAAACGCACTGGGACTAGAACCTGTGCCTTTGGTAGGAGAACAGTTCTTCTAGAGCAGTAAACATTCCCACTAATTCCTCTTTCCATAGGAACCTCATCAAATCTAGTTTTCAGAACTCCAACTTCCATGTCAATTTTATAACCATGGCACCTCATAAAATCTAGTCCAATAATACAGTCGTCAATTATGTCGGCAACAATCACTTTATGCCGATAAATGTGCTTGCCGATTCTTAAATCCACTCCTGTCTCCCCCTTGATGGGAATATACTGGCCAGTGGCTGTAATAAGCTGTAGATGCTTCGGTTGGACTACATGACCTCGAGTCAGGTGTTTCAGAAGCCAAGAATTAATCACCGTCCGAGAAGCTCCGGTGTCTATAGTAAGGTTACATGGTATTCCACCAATTTCTCCCTTGACGACCAGACTATTCCCGTCGTTGACTTGTGAGATCACTACTGGGACATTTCGACCACCAGCCAGCACTCGTCCCTTAGTCCTGGCTCTTACTCGTTTCCCTGCTGCGGCTCTGGTCGTACAGAGTCCTTATTCCTGGTCACAGGGGATTCATCTCGTTCTCTCCTGCTGCTTTTTTTCGGGCAACTAGTTTGTATATGGCCACGTTCTCCACAATGGTAACATCGTGGCCCAAACTCCCGACGTGGTGCAATCGGCTTCCTAGCAGATACCTCACGTAGCTTATAGGATCTTGATGGATCTTGGCGTACAGCTTCAACTTCTAGGGCATGAGCTACGGCATCCTTAAGGCTTTCGTGGTGCCCTAGTCGTACTGCCGCCCTTACTTCCAAATCTCGGATCCCATCAACAAATGCCTGCACCAGCATGGTTTTTATCCAAGAGTCAGCTGAACGTTGGTATGCCTTTCTGACCAGCTTTTCAATTTCCAGGGCCCATTGTTGCAATGTCTCATTACGTCCCTGCGTTCTGTCTTTCAGTTGAGCTCGGTAGACATGTTCTAGATGACTGTCTCCGTAACGGGCTTCTAATGCTTCTAGAAGCCGGTCGTAAGTTTGCTCTTTTCCAAGAGCTTCTAGAATTGTAAGAGCCTCGTCACGAAGTGCCAGCGTCAGAGCCGTCATCGCTTGCTCCTTACTCCAACCGTTTGCTTTGGACACGGACTCGAACTGTAGCTTGTACGCCGCCCACGAAGATGTTCCATCAAAAGGAGGTGCCTTAAATTTTCCACCTCCCGGCACAGATATCTCAGGTGTGCAGGGACTGATGCCACTAGCTACTTTTAATTCAAGCTTCTGGAGGCGACGCTCAACCGCTTCCTCTACAACATGAATCTTGTTCTCCATGTCACTGAGCTTCCCTTGGACTTCGTACATTTCTTGCTTCCATTCAGTAGCAGCCTTGTGCAACTCTTGAAGAATCAATTTCGACTGTTCTTCTTGTTTCCGCGACTGTTCTTCTTGTTTCCGTGACTGTTCTTCTTGTTTCCGCGACTGTTCATCTTGTTTGCGCGACTGTTCATCTTGTTTGCGCGACTGTTCATCTTGTTTGCGCGACTGTTCATCTTGTTTGCGCGACTGTTCATCTTGTTTGCGCGACTGCTCCTTCAGGAGAATCAGAATAGTTCTGAGGTCTACGTCTTGAGTACTCTTAGCCTGCAAACCAGACGGACCGGGCTTGGATGCAGTATCCTCACATGCTGGAGGCTCTTCACGTACTGCAATATCCTCCTGCGCTGCAGGTTCCTCACGTGCAGTTTGGCTCCGGGTCACAACTCCTTTTGGCTCGGTCTCGTTGTCACGTGGCGTGATACCCATTTTCTATCCCGCTTCTGACACCAAATGTTACGTTCGTGGGGTGGGTTTTCTATAGAAAATGTATAAATAAGCCACTAATTAAAACTGATACTTTAATTACTAATTAAAAGGAACAAACAGTAAACTAAAACACTGATCACACACTTAACACTTCGCAAACTCGCAGTTAGAATCGCAGTTTTCGCTCTTGATGTTATCTCTTCGCTGTCTCAATTGAAACTACTCCTCGGCCGGGTCATGCCGTGTATTTATACCAGCCACTCAAATCTACAAAGTACGAGAAGATTCGACTCTAGAAAGTTCCCGAGTTAGGTGCGCGAACATTCTAGAGTATCGCTGTCTCTTTCTACAGGTTTCTCTTTCACACCCGTCCAGAATGTTCTCTCTATAGCTGTCTCATTCACATCCTTCCAGAACATTCTCTCGTGCTGTCTCTATCTAATAGTGCTTTCTCTTTCACTCCTATGGGAAATTTAGCTATATACCGATTTGTACTTCAGAGGCCCGAAAGGGGTCCTGAAAACGCCTGAAAACGGGTTTTCAGGTTATTGCGCCATCGGATAGAGGGTATCCTGAAACGGCCTGAAAACATGTTTCAGGTGCCTGAAAACGACGGTATCTGGGGTGAATATTTGATTTTGTAGTATGTGAAAGAGGACCTTCTGAAACGGCCTGAAAACGCATTTCAGCCTGCTGAAAACGCTTCTAACGTGTCTAAAATCATATTTGTAGTTTTTATCATGCCACCGGCGTAACAATATATTATACCTATTTCTACATATCGATGGCAAAAAGCGAGAACGTAGTAACCGCCAAAATGCAAACTTTTCACCAGAGCCAAAAAACTTTTCAATTTCAAGAAAAAAAATCATAACTCTTTCATTTATAAACAAAAGTGCTTGATGTTTGGATCTAATTCATAACTTATGGTTTTCTTTCAACTGTCATATTTAATATTTAACAAAAAAGACTGGTTTACGACTTAGTGGCGGTTACGACAATTGAACACTTTTTTTCGTTACGCGAAAACGCTGTAAACGCCAGAAGTAAATGTACTAAAATAGTGAAACGAGTAAAATGTCCATAAAGCAGAAACGCTGTAATGATGCATATTTATTCTGAAGATGCAAATAATTTTGACGTAAATGTCGTTACGTTCTTTATAGGACTAACTAAAATGTGGTAAGTGTCCACCGCCAAAAAGAAACTGTGAAAACAAAACGACTTAAGTATCAATCAACTTTTGTTAACATACATTTTCAAAATGTTAACAAATTTTAAATGCTGGTTTCTTGCAAATTAAAAGCTCAGACGCAACAATTACAGTCTTAATATATCAAACACTACCTAGTCTTAATTACTCTGTATAAAAACATTATGAAAGTAACTTAAAACCTGTGTTGCTCATAACATTTCAAAAGGCTAATAAAATCTCTGATATAAAATCACAACCTTGTATCATGCTAAAACAAACATAAATACTCTTAGGGTTAATTAGACTATGATATTGTTATCTGCTAAAACTAAATAATATTATTATAGGTAATGAGGTTCAATATTCCCGTGAAAACTTTAGAACTCTTTAGATTTTATCCTCAGTTTTGGCATTAAATTGTCTCTTAAATAACTTTTATCGATATAAAACTCACTACCTATTAAACCCACTAACTATAAAATATATTTTGAATGTAATTATTACTTTTAATATATTTACAAACAATACTAATTACAGGTATTGGAAAAAAAAAACACAAATCATTCGTAAACCTAAAATTATAATAACTAACTTAAGCTACCACATCCCCCAAGTCGCTTCCCTGTGGGAGAGTTTATTGTTTATTTGTTTATTTATTGAAAGTACATAATTACAGTTTAAATCAGCACTTACAGATGAACCTTACATGCTAATTATTACAAACTATCATTATTTCTATTGTCAAATCAAATTCAAATCTAAATTATTAAGATAACTAATATTAACATTACTACCATTTGTACATACATTATAATTAGATTATATCACAACTATGTCAACTTATGTCAGAACAAATTATATAAAAAATAATAATAAGTAGGATTTTATTAACTAGCTGATTGAGCTCTGCACAACAATACCTTCAAGATAGCGACAGGATGCTGTCATTATAGTTGCATCAGGGGTGAAAAAAATATTCAGGCTGGTATCACTGGCCAAGACATCGTTCATAATCAGTAGAACTTGGTGCAGAGGAGAAGAAGCAAGTGCACGCGTTTTAGCGAGAGGACCGGCAAACAAGTTCAGCCGGCGAGGACGCAGCGACTTAGCAGAGAGGCGTGGGACCCGTATTGGAATTTGAACTAAAAGCTGGGAATTACTTATCTGGCCTCGGAGTAGTTGGAGAAAATATTTGAATAAATAAATATTTTTTCGGGCCTCAAGGGGTGTATAATGCACCATGCCAAGTAGAAAGAGAGACGGATAAAGATATGGATAGTACCCATACATCTTGCGATACAGGAAACGCAGGAATGACTTCTGTACTCTTTCCAAGACGAGCTTGTACTGTTGCTCATGCGTATTCCAAATTAAGGCGTTTGTTTCCAGTTTGCTGCGCACGTATGCATTAAATAAGATGCTAATAGCATGGTGACTGGTGAATAACTTAGCCTGACATATAACAAATCCAAGACACTTTCTGGCCTCATTACAGACTCTCGTTATGTGTTGGTTGAAAGTTAGGTGAGGATCAAACCATGTCCCAAGATCTTTCACTTCAGTAACTCGGTTGAGCGGCTTACCCTGGACTGTGTATGTAGAGTGAATGGGATGACGTGCGCGCGTAAAAGACATCACTGAACATTTATCCTCATTAAGAGAAAGACTATTGTTCAGAGCCCAGGTGCAAACAGCATCTATGTCAAGTTGTAGATACTTGACTTCAGTTGGATCAACAATAGGTAGCGCCAATTTTAGGTCATCCGCAAACAAGAGACACGTTGAAAACTTTATAACAGCCGGGAGGTCATTAATCAGGATCAGAAATAACAGAGGTCCAAGATTACTGCCTTGCCCAATCCCTGAAGTGACCATAAATGAGTGTGACCTTGCCGATTTGTACTGAACAAATTGACGCCTATTTGAAAGGTAACTGGCTAAGAATTCGAGCAAGTCAGTGCAAAAACCGGCCAGGGATAATTTCCTCAGTAAAACATCGCAGTCCACTCTATCAAACGCTTTTTGGAAGTCAAAGTAAGCCACATCAACCTGCTCTTTTACGTTCATCTCATTAGCAATCAATGTGACAATGTGACAAGAGTGTCCATAACACTGGCTACATTTCCTCGCTGGATGGAAATGCCTAACCTCTGGCCAAGAAATGAGCCAACCCTATGGTCACCTGTTGCCTCAGACAGCCTTTTCCCCGACTCCTTAAAAAGTTTGTGGACGCTAGGACCCCACGACCCCAGAGTCTCCACCGCAAAAGCCGCAAAATCATGGCCACCACAAAGGCCGGTGTACTCCCGATGTTTTAAGACCTCCGCAGCCAAAGACACCCCACCCACCCTGACCGAAGTGGTGGCCACAATACATGTGAAGATTGTGAAGGCGCGAGGGTGTCCAAGTACGTCGCATCCCAAATAGGCGGCCTCCCAAACTGCCACGGTATGAGCGTCAACCCAGCTGGTCTCTTGCCATCGTGATGAGCCAGGCCAGGGGGCTCGGCAGGCACGCCCACGCTGGCAAAAGCAAGACGGATCACGTCATTCAGACTGGCGTGGCAAGGTATACGACCAGCGCTCCTCCGACAGGAGAGAGAGGCCGTGGCCACCCCGGGAGTCTACCTCACCACCGCAATAACAACGGTGGGGGACAACTATATCCGCACCCAAGCGAAGCCCAGCAGCCAACCTTAGGGAATTATTGTCCAACAATGTGGCGCAACTCCTGGAAAGGTAAGCTTGTAGCCAATATCCCGACTCCCTTTCCGACGCTGCAAGCAGACGGGCTTTTTCAGCTGAGGAGGTGGTGGAGTCAAGCAAACCCAACTCTGCCCCACGGCACAGAGGCTTATCCCAAGCCCTCTGCACGTCCCGCCCTGATGGCAATTCATCGCTCGGACAGGCCAAACTCCAATCATCTATCGCCTCCGCCAAATACGCTACCTCAAAATCAAGTAGTGATGGATTGAGGATACTTCCTACGAGAGTAAGCGTACTGTGCACAGACGATAAAAAAGCGGCAATATCAATACTCGACACCCACCGTATACTTAAGCCACCAAACCGTATGAGAGTAAGAGTTGCCTAGATTAGCTGCCTCTCATCCAGTTTGATATTTAAGATGTTTTGCATTGTGATGTGTATCAAACTGTCCAACTTCTCGCATAGTTGCGGAAACTTCCAAAAAGGACTGCATCGCATGGCATACGTCAACTTTGGCACGAGGAGACAGAACCAGAGAATGAAAAAAGCCATGTGCGAGGAGACCTTGAGCAGACTGTCTGAATGCTGGGAGAAACGCAGAATTTGGGCATCAACAAAATCAGGCATTGATTCCTTAAATACAGGGGCTCCAAGTAGATGAAGAGAATCAAAATTGCTAATAATTTGGGACCTGCTTGCATTGACTGAGCTCACATACAGCTCACATTTTCCCATATTCAGCTCAAGACCTATTTCACTAAACTTAGCAGCTAAGGAGGTCAAATCACTCAGAACAGACTCTGCCTCGCCCCCGAGGCTACCGTCGTCCAGGTACCACATGTTGAGTTTACTGACAAGTGTCGAGTTAATAGAGTGGATTTCAAGGCTAAAAAAAGGCGTACCCGAGTGGATCACCCTGTTGACAACCAGACAATATGTTGTGCTTCGCGTACATTCAATCTGAAGGGCTGCTGTAACCTTGCCAGAGAAAGGAATATAATCCAGGTAAGTTTTTTTGCTTCTCTCTTAACAAAGCATCGCGACCGACGGAGTTGAAGGCATTTTTAATATCAATCCTAACCAGTACAAGCTCTTTGTTGCTTAGCAAGAACGTATTTCTTTTTCATTTAATTTTCAACATAATTTTTAAACAATTGTTTGAACACAACTATCATATCCATTATAAAAAAAATCTTTGAAGTAATCTCACTGAACCATTAATATTTAACTTAAATAACTAAACGTTATCATACTATGGTACCGTACAAAATAGAATTGTTATTATTTATTTAAATAAAAACTTGGAATCATTTTTCTTAGGCAGAATATCACTTGAAATTAAAATAGGAACCTAAATATTGCATTCCAATGGAATTCATTTTCACTTCGCGGACACACAGAGTACACAGACTACGTACACCCACTCGCTCCGGTGATCGCCAGTAGTCTAAATCACAGGTCGTATTTACGAGGCACATCGCCGCGAGCGCACATTTTTATTGCTGTATCTTCAAGCGGTACCCACATCACGTTGTGTTTCAAATGTCGTTACTGCGGCTTGGTGCTAATTCATTTTCGAATGAAATGTAGTAAGCGTCAATCATTGACAATTTATTTTAGGATAATTGCAGTAAACTTGGTTCGTAAACTTTTCACTACATGCATTAATGCTGTAACCGCCACAGAACAAAATTTCGGCAACGCTGTTACCACCACACGCTTTGATTTATGAAAAAACAAAATTGGCGTAAATGTACTCGTTTAGAAAATTGCTACTATTTGGGTGTTTACAGCAATTAGATGGGGGCATCGTCAAAAAAATACATTCGTTTTGCAACGTAGTCCAGTTTTTTATAAGCGTCGTAGAGCCATGGGACCCAGACCAGTCGACGCAGAAAAATTCGCTGATTCCGAATATGCAAAAAAAAATTTTTCGACCAGGTGGCGGTTACTACGTTCTCGCTTTTTGCCATCGATATTAACAAAACTGTTACTTCAAAATCACAATATTTTATGGAAAAAATAAGTAACATAATTACATTAAATAATTCAATCATTACAAAATCTACACTATAATAATTTAATTTCTATATGTTTATATATGAAGATAGCTCTCGACGCAGGGGCTAATTTCACAAATAAGCAGAGATCGGACAAATGTGCGCCATTGATCGCAATAATATGGACATAACTCCAAAGATGATTGAAAAATTAATCATTTAATCATTTTCAAATAATTACCTATTTGACATCGAACTCTGAAAACCTTTGTAAATATTCACCTCAAAGCTTTCAACTAAAATTTCAAGAAATTATTCGTTTAATTATTCAATTAATCAAATATGGAGTCATATCCATATTATTGCGAACAATGACGCACATTTATGCGAACTCGATCTGCAAATGTGTATCAAAATGTTCTTTCTGGAAACCCTTAACTTTCGAAAATGGTCGTGACATAATGTCAAACTAAATAAGAAATACCCATAACGTAACATTTTTGAAAAGATTTTGTAACAAAATAGTATGTACAGATATTCTATTTCACGAAGTCCGTTTGGTTATGAATGTTGTCAGGCGTGCATGTATACAATGCTTTAGTGTGCGTAAGCGCGGGAGCGCTCAGTCACGATCGTGACGCGGTCGAGGTCGCTAGTGTTCTGAGTTCACGCCAGATTGTCTCACGAAGTAGCGTTAGCAAAAATTATGAAACAAAATTTCTTTTTTGTAAATTTATATCATCCACGCTGATAAGAATGACGATAGTAATTGTTAAAATTATAATTTTTTACCTACAATACATTTTAATTACATGTAGGTACTTCTGCTACTATTATTGTGATTATTTTTTGTATTATTTGTGCATGGTGGATACATTGTTTCACTGAATTGGACTTTTAATATTCATCAGACAGTGTTTTTTTTTTCTTAGTGATATCTAAATTAAAATGCTTACTTATATAAACACGTTTGGCTTTTATTTACTACCCGTAATAATATCTTCAAATTTTAACTAAAAGATTCAAAGTATTTCAACGAAATGTTACTTTAAAAAACTATATATTAATTGGTGTAATCAGGTTTCCGTGCTAACGTTCCTCACGTTCGCGCACACAAGGACGCTTATCTGTACACTTTACACACACAACGAAAGCCAAACGGTCTTCATGAGATAGAATATCTGTACAAATATTCGTTACACACATACCTACTTCAATTTGTCCTAACTTGCGCGTATAGGTACCTACCTCGTTTACTTTGAATTAGAATAAAACGTTAGCCTAATAGCCTAACATAAGTCCGTAAATTAACTTCCTACTTAGCTAGCTTTTATAATACAGACGTATAAACATTCATGGCAGACATTTTTTATTTAATAAAATCAAAAGTAGGTACCTACTTTGAAATGGTACCAGTCTGTTCCGACTCACCTGTTGACATTTATTTAGATTTTTTGAAGATACTCTAAAACCTGGCAGCATTCCAAATCCTCGGATTTTGGTGAGGCAGCTACCAACTACGATATTTATCAAATACGGATAGGACGTACAGTCAGCGTCAAATACTTTCACTTTGACTGTACAGTGAATGGCAAAACAAAGTGTACATAAAAATGCTCAAAAATATGTCCCCGTGCAATTTAATGCTGTGTAATAAAAACACTGTAACATTCTTATGAATCTTATTATAGATAAGATGTTTCTTTCGATACATATTTTTGCACTTAACTGTACGAAATAAATTCTGCTAGTTTTCAGGATAGGTTTACCATATAAATAACTTTTGAAAACATTTTACGCAGATACACAAAACGGTAATACTGCGATTAGTCTAAGGGTGCATTCAGACCAAAAGAGCATTCGCTGTTCTATCCCCCGTTCTACGAAATCAACCAAGCACGTTTTGTGTGACGATAGAATTTCGTAGAGTGGTGGTTAGAATAGCGAATGTTCGTTTGGTCGGAATGCACCTTTAACATGTTTTTTTACTACGCTTCGAAAATCCCACGTTCGCAAACCTTCCTCTACTAATATATTCGTAAGTACACTATTTTTCAAATGCAATTTCCATTTGACGTTCTAACCCAGATACGCATAAGCTTCGCTAGGATTACAGCGGATGTTCCCGATGTTGCCCACTGGAAAAGCTAGAGGTAAATATAAATTATATTCCATACACAGTTTCATCATTAGCCTATATCAGTTCACTGTTGGATAGGGTATTTCACATTTGTATGAGAAAATAAAAATATTTTAAAACATTTTGTGCTGACTTTGCTCGGCTTACAGGTCCAACTTATCCTAAACGCCTCTAAAAATAAGGAAAATTGGACAACAGTTAGAGGTCGCACACTTTTGCAACTTTTTTTTAAATTATTTTTAATATCCGCTTCTGCATTCAAAACTTGTTATTTTTTGAAATCAGAGATAAATAAAAACTTCGGGTTTTGAAACACCCTAATGTTGGATTATGGGCATTTACCTCCTAATGCGTCTATACCGCATATTTCATAGGATAGGCCTACGTCCAGCAGTGGACTATCATAGGCTGATGATGATGACGATGATGAATATTGCTCAAACCCTCAATGTGTGGGTGGCTGGCATCTTCAGCACCGAATGGTTTAACGGGGACGAGAGATATGGCCGTCCGAACCGACATTAGTTATCCTCGAGGGTCACTTTGTTGCGTTTGCTGCATTGTCTCGCATGCCGACGCAGCTACGATTTGTCAAACAAAGACCAAGAGCATGTCGGGCCAAGCTTAGTGTAGGGTTCTGTAGTAACTCAAAAACAGCTGGGCCAATTATGTTGTAAATAACTTATATTTTTAAATATTTGAATAATTATCTTTGAAGAGCTTTCTAGTACCTACTAAATACAAACGATCGCTGAACTATGCAACGGACAGATAGACAGACAGACGTGGCTAAGCTGTAAAGTAGTTTTCTCAAACATGTCTTTACGTTCCTTAAAATAGACTCGGAAGTATCGCTTTTAGGGCGCAGTAACTCACTGGGATGGAAATGGAATTTCATAACACTTTTCAGGCCTAGGCCTGCAAATCAACTTTTTTTTTAATTTCGACAACATTGTCATTTTTTTGTATTTTTTGTCTGTTTTTTGTATGTTTGAGAAAAGCACTATACATGCCTCGGCGTGAAAACGGATTCCCGGCCTCGTTACCTATCCGTATATACACGGTGCTCACGAGCATTCCGAAAGATTTTAACTACGCATTCTAGATATCAAAATAAACAAAAAATATTATGAGACCTAATGTCAATTCCACCAAAAAAAAAATTTTTTTTTTCTTTTTTTTAGTCTTCTTGAATACTTTTTAACATTTCCAGTACTTTTTATCATAACAACAATTTGTTTAAATTATTTATTTCAATTGTTTTTTTAGGTACAGGTTTTTTCGTCAACTCTATTCTTATTTTTTGATTGTCAGGCAAAAGGTGTGGTAATATTAGAACACATTGTGGTAGCATTGTAATCAAAAAGAAGTTTTATGACGAGTTACATCGAAAAACTTTTTTCGAAAAAAGGTTAATTATCTCTGGAACCAAGCCGAATTCAGGAAATTTTTATATGACATTAAATACTCCAAATATGCTCAGGAATTCAGCATTAAAATCTTTCGGAATGCTCACGAGCACCGATATTATACCAAATTGGTCGGAAATCCTCATTTTCCCGGCCTCTGATGTAATGTACTAAATACGGAAACTTACAAAGGAATGCAGGTAGGTACATTCGATTTTCATCTAGTTTTTAATATGACACGCTTAACTTTGAACTCGCATTTAAGACAGTTAATCTAAATAGAAAGGTTCTTTGTAATTAATTACAACAATGTCTTGCATGAGAATATGTATCTATACATTACGGAAAAGTGCTACCGACCGTAACGTCCAAACTATTCGGACAAAAAACACTAGCATTTTTCTCTGCATCCCTACAAAAGAACTATGTGACACATTAACTCAATTTGTGAGGCAAAATGTTTGATGTTTAGAAGACCTTTCTATGAGCGGCTTGATGTTTATTTTGTATATAAAATCATCATCATCATCCTCGCTTCATCCCATTATTTGGGGTCGGCTCTCCATCTATGTTTTCGCCATTCAGGGCGTTATTTCGTCATTTCGGGTGTGAGGCCTATCGTCTTTAGGTCGTTGTTTACGGTCTTCATCCAGGTCATAGGTGGGCGTCCTCGTCCTCTCTTGCCTTCATTGATACTCATCACTGTTCGCGTTAAGTCTTCTTTCTTCTTTATTGTGTACTTAAAATAACGTAGTTAATTTAATTCTGCTAATTTTAAGTATAATTTAGCAGAATGATCAAAACGGTCGTCAGTATATCTTAATTTACCTATTTAAAATATAATTAAACGATTAAATTCAAGTGTTTTTATTCACTACGCGACATCATGTGAGCACGGTCTCACTGCTTGATAATGGAGACCTATAGTGCAGTCATTCAAGCATTATTGCTCCGAATTTTTTTACTGTGAACCGAATTGCATACAATTTTGGAATTAGGTTCATGTTACCCTTAACTTCAAAAGTGAAAATGATTTGAACTCCGCAACCACCCTGGGGGTGGTTGCCACCCCTTCTCGGGGGTGAATTTCTTTTTTTGCTAAATAAGCTCGAATATAGATAGAAGGCCTAATTTTAAGCAAAAAATCATCCATAAAGTTTTTCAAAAAATCCAATAGTTTTCAAGTTATTGGCAATTGAAAATTCGCAATTTTTCCACGTTTTTCATCGGTTTTTTGCAAATATCTCCTAAACATGTCGCGTAATGACAAAATACACGTGAGTTTTACTGTTTAATTATACATATAGGTATTAAGTCTTACGATGGTTTAAATTCAAGTATTTATCGTGATACAATTTGAGTAAACCCGAATACCAAAGACTTTACTGAAAGAGGTTACTTTAGATCACAACAAAGACTTATTGCTTTTCGAAGGCATCGTGCATATACTGGAAACACAATGCCCCAGCAGGGCCCTATTTCACGCTGATAAAACGTGCGGCCAAGCGGCGCGACATTAGGTATCCTTGGAGGTAACACACGGCGTTTACTTTATCACGTTTACAACATGAATAATGTTGCTAGAGCCGTTAATTTGACAAAATCTTGAGATATATTGGTTATAACGACATATTATATGTAATAGATACATACATAGGGTAAGTTCTCCAGTGAATGAACAAATCCAGTGAACGAACAAAATGCAAGTTTATTTCGTAAAATAAGTTCTCTGTACATTTCTACCACGCGTTATATTTTTTTTTCGGGTAGGAACTTTATTTGACAAGTTCTGGTAGCACTTATAACAACTCATATGCATCAGTGTCCAAACAGAGATGATCTAAAGTGGGCACATTACGCCGGTTCGTTTTTTATATGGAGGTGTTATAAGGATTGAGGGAAGCTTACGTTGTGTTTAATGTGTTATTGTGTGCGTTTCGTGCATCTCCCAGGTACAGTGCGTGTTTTATTGAAACCGGAAGGTTATGATCGTGCTATTAAAGTATAGTTTAATGTGATTTCGTTTCAAAATGTGGTTTTTAATCCAGTGTTCTATAACTAGAAGTTAAAAATGGCTTAAACCTAGTGAACGAACGGGGGAGTTCATTCACTGGAATTGTGTGATTTATTGTTTGTTCCATATCTGACGTTTTAGTAGTTATTATAAGATTTGGTTTTCTATGACTTTAATAGAAATGTGCTGTCTAGCAAAAGGCCAGTGTTCGAACAATACTTGATATATTCAATTTTTAAGGAACTACCGCAAACACAGTTAGTTCATTGATTAGATTGCGAATGCTAGTGAATGAACTAAATCATTTATTTTGTATTTTGTCTGGTTTTAAGACAGGGAAAGGTTAAAAAAACCGTATAAAAGATTCCATTATGACCAAGAGTCTCTCGACAAACCTCTAAAAGCTGTTGCAACTAGTGAACTATCAAGTGCCAGTTTTAACATCTCAAAATCAACGCTTTTTAAATAACCGAAATTGTCCAAATTCATGGCACTGAAGAAACAAATATAGACAGATCTTTGGTTAATCAAAAGTATTCAACTGCTATAATTGATATACAGAATGAGCCCAGTTTACTTTTTAACGAAAGCGACAAATAAGGTCACTCTTCAATGGTAACGGAAGAGTTAGTTGAACCATCCCAGAATACGCAGAAATGTGGAACTGTAATTGATGTCGTTTAATTATGTATATAGTTATTATGTCTCCTTAAAGTTCAAATTCAATTATCGAATATTACTAGCACTAGCAATTAAAAATAGAGTACTTTTTGCATTTTAATATATTATTTTTAAGGTAGTTCATTCATTGGTTTCATTTGTTCATTTACTAGAATTTAGTGTTCATTCACTGGTGATTTTCCATTTTATCCCCTACAGCTAGCTTTAATTTAAAACTGTGCAGCACTAATGCAAAATAAAATTGATTTTAGAAAACTACAATAGTGGTTTATTCTATAACAACATTCATATTTGAACTTCATTATTGCTCCTGGCTACAAAAAAAATATTAAGTTGAAAATTTCCTTAAGTGTTCATTCACTGGAGCACTTACCCTAGTACTTATACAGTCAGCATCAACATACCGCCCACCAAGTGCTTCCGATGACTGACTGACTGCTTCAAAAAAAAATATTTTATTTTATTCGGAAAACCAACAGCTACAATTACTAAGACTAGGTTTTACAAATTAATTATCTAACAAGCCAATCAAAGGTTTCCACAGATATGGTACATAGATAAACACAGCAGATAAAGCATAAAAGCAAATAACCACACAAACTTAACATGCAGCGGCAAGACATATAACAGTGAGAAAAGAAAAGTAACTTATTGAAAATATCCATAATAAAATGGACTTACTAATTAAACCGCATACTGTGAGCTAATTCATTTCACAACCTGATTAAAATAATTTCACGGTAATAAGTAGAGCAGGGCGACCAGTAATGAAGATTTTTTGCCGAGGCTTAAACCTTTTCTTTGTCAACTATTAGACCAACTAAACGGAGACTTATTACTATTCTGCCAACGTATTCTGTTTCACCACGCAGCAGGTCAGTATTTCGCTCGGGGTACAAAGTACTGCCGACCGAAGTCGACGGACATTAGCTATCCTCATGGGTCGATCTAGGCATGTAATGTGCTGCTGACTCGCTTGTGTTGAACCCATTCATTTTAGGATAGTCATCATCATCATCATCAGCCTATTATAGTCCACTGCTGGACGTAGGCCTCTCTAACTTTGCGTATAGACGCATTAGGAGGTAAATGCCCATAATTGCCACGCTGGGCAAGCGGATTGGCGTTCGCAGTAATGTGTCCGCTATGATGACGCTGCTGCCCATCATCAATCTTTTATCAAATAATGGTCAGTGACACTTCAATCCTTTAGTCGACTCTTACGACACCCGCAGGAGGAGTTGGGGTGATGACAAATGTATTCTTACTGCCGTCACCACACGGCCCCGGTTGCCATTAGATATATGCGGCACGGCCACGGGCCGGTTTTTAGGATAGTGTAAGGTGGAATCTATGCATCATCGTTATCATCATTAGCCACTCTTAGTCCACTGCTGGACGTATTAGGCCTCTCCTATTAAGTATGCGTATTAGGGTTGAAATACTTATAATCGCCACGCTGGAGAATTAGGTTGACGATTGCAGTAGTGCGTCGACTATCATGATGGTACTGCACGTCATCAATCTTCTATAAACGAATATTCATTGACACTTAAATCCCTTAGTCGACTTTTACGACACCCAAGAGAAGATTTGACGAGAAATATGGTGACAAACGTATTTTATTATAAGCTAGTGACTAGGAGGCTGATCAGTGCAATGAACTAACAGACAGTGCAGTGTGTGTCGTTGGTGCAAAAGCAGACAGTTTCAAAATTATTTCAAATTCGGGGCGTAATTGTATTGCACGAATAAAAACTTCTAGGATTGTTCATTTTAAAAACA
Organism: Thaumatotibia leucotreta; assembly: GCA_025490895.1. Taxonomy (NCBI): domain Eukaryota; kingdom Metazoa; phylum Arthropoda; class Insecta; order Lepidoptera; family Tortricidae; genus Thaumatotibia; species Thaumatotibia leucotreta. The sequence continues at coordinate 22,828 of JALPQI010003270.1, forward strand.
AAACAAACAGGCACTTACTTTTGCAAATGCAATTAATCATTATTATCATTAAATATCACTCAACATACTGGTAGGTAAGTGTACGGACGGACAAGCAAACGATAAATGTGAAATTAGTATTTTTATGGAAACTTATTGAAACCCTATCTAAAATTAATATCAATGTATCCATCGTTCAAATTTAATATAAACCGCATTCACGATACTGCGCCATAGCCTTTCAAAATGTTAAGCGTTATAATACACCAATGCTATAGGTGTGAAAGGGTTTAGCAGCCTTACCGAACAAGAGGTGCCTTTCCCCACGGATGAGGTCAATATTTTAGGTGGTGTACTAGCAGGACCTAAGAATACTCCATGCTTAATATCAGCTCTAGATCTTCTTTTGTTTCAGAGTTATTCAAGATAATGTAAAATATACAGGGTGCCGTTGAAAGTGGCATATTTCGTAAACTGTTCAAGTTAGATCAACCAAACAAAATTGTGTTTGATAACAATAAAATAAACTACAAAATGCATATTTTTAACCTGCATCTTGTCCTTATTTTTCATAATAAAAAAAGGTTTTATGTTTTTATTTCCATATTTTTTTTTATTTCACGCGGAGGTACACCTACAAAAAAAATATGCATACATAGCCACTAATGTCCACTGTATACATAAATAAAAATATTTCCGTAATTCATCGTGCGTCGTGCTAAAAAAAAATTTTTTTTAGAAGTAGTCGTTACTGGCATACAAATAAAGTACCAGTGCAGTGTGAACATAAGTTAGTGTGTAGGTATACAATCTCTCGACACTTACCGCACAAAATATCATTGACGTAAATTGACTTATACCAAAAAAGTTAAATCGCTGTAATACAAAAAAAAAATTTTTTTTTTGCTATACCAGTTAAAAAACCATGAGTTCAAAAAAACTTTTTAGCTCATTTAGTTTTATGTCCACTGAACTACCAATATGTTTAATCATTAATAAGGTACAATGTTGTGATACCTAGATACATCACTCATAGGTCGTAACTTTAACATACTGTTTCTCCTTAATGGATAACTTTAAAACACTGGGACCTTTTGCGAATAACTAGAGGCAGTCAGAGGAGTCTTCCATTTGATTTTTTGCTCCTGTTACAGGCCACACCCTGTATAAATCAGCCTCTTGTCCAGTTTGTATGCATTTTTTCTTTCCACATATATTTTTTAACGTTTTTTCACATAACTTACACTTAATTTTTTCCATTTTCCTACAGAAAATGCAACAAATCAAATGTAGAAAACAATACTATGTGTCAAATGTTTATCTCTCTTTTATAAAGCAAATGTACTAATAAGTCAATTTACGTCAATGATATTTTGTGCAGTAAGTGTCGAGAGATTGTATACCTACACACTAACTTATGTTCACACTGCACTGGTACTTTATTTGTATGCCAGTAACGACTACTTCTGAAAAAAATTTTTTTTTTTGGCATGACGCACGATGATTTACGGAAATATTTTTATTTATATATACAGTGGACATTAGTGGCTATATATGCATATTTTTTTTGTAGGTGTACCTCCGCGTGAAATAAAAAAAAATATGGAAATAAAAACAAGAAACCTTTTTTTATTATGAAAAATAAGGACAAGATGCAGGTTAAAAATATGCATTTTGTAGTTTATTTTATTGTTATCAAACACAATTTTGTTTGGTTGATCTAACTTGAACAGTTTACGAAATATGCCACTTTCAACGGCACCCTGTATATTTTACATTATCTTGAATAACTCTGAAACAAAAGAAGATCTAGAGCTGATATTAAGCATGGAGTATTCTTAGGTCCTGCTAGTACACCACCTAAAATATTGACCTCATCCGTGGGGAAAGGCACCACTTGTTCGGTAAGGCTGCTAAACCCTTTCTCAAAACTGTTCACCAACCCTCCTAAAACCATTAAATCAATAACCGTTTAATTTTTCACGAGCGCCGACATAATAAGCCTATTACAAAGCTTCACACAACAGCCTCAATTTCGCACAATACCTCTCCGAAATAGCTAATACCGGCAGCCGAGGTGTTAATTCTGAGAGGCGAGAAATTTCATTTGGCACGGAACCGTCAGGTCGGCTAGAATATTCGAAATTTACAAACTTACATTTGATTTTAATGTTAAATGCCCTCCTGAGGTCCATTGTCCTCATCAACTAAAATAAATTATGTATGGGAAGATACTGCAATTTGAAGAAGTACTATACCTGTGGTTATTATATCGCAAACGAATGGATTGAGCCATGTGGATTAGCGTTACGGTATTATGTAGATACATCACCATTAGTCTGTACATGTCTATCTAAATAGAGTAAAGTGTCTTATATTATTGAGAACAAAGTTACCTGACCCCCCTTGCATACAGACTTTGTATGCTCCTCCTACGTGCTTATTAGACGCGACTTCCGTTACACCCAATGCAGAATCAAAATAATATATGTCAACACCAAATTAAACCTATTTTTGCAAATTTTGACTTGACCCCTATTTTCAGGCGTAAGATTGGTCACAGAGGGTTTTATAAGCAATCTTTATATCGACAGCTGAATCGTTTTGACAACGATTTAATGTTAAAGACTGTTACACGATGAAATTCCGGCATATTTTGCTAGCATTATCGTTTTACTTATTTGCTATCTTCAATAAGTTATATTTTGAGTAATCTGTTATTAAAGTATATAATTAAATCAAAGTTTGGGTGCTCAAGAGTAATCGCGAAATATACTCTATGATACCTAATATTTTTGGTCCAGAGCACTTTGATAATCTTCCTGTCCTGTTCCTGATCATTCTCCTGATACCACAACGCCACAAAAAAAAACAATAATGAGATGTATTTATTTTATAAAACCCCTTTCAAAACTATTTGGCTCTTCAACTTATCAAAATATACACAATGTGCCTGCTTTCAACTTAGATTAGTCAGAAATACTTAACTTAAAATTAAAATAGGTATTCATTATTTTTTTCGAAAAAAACTAAGATTCGTTTGATATACAATTTATTAATTGCTACCACACGTATGTTAGAAAGTTGTTGAAACACACGTGTCTAAAGAGAAGTAAAAGACGAAGATAAAGTATTTATAAGTTAAATAAAAGCCTGTAAAAGGTTAAGAACTTTACAGAAGTTGACGACTTCTGTAAAGTTCTTAACCCAGTTCATAAAGTATTTTGACGAGTCTGCTGTACTCAAATATTGACTTGAAAGGTGGGTTTACTCTTTTGATACCAAATTCTTTGTATCAGTACTAAGAAAAAAGTAAGATAGGTGTGGCTCAATAGCGATGAAAGTGACGCAGTTTAAAACAATATACGCACACGTAATAGGTACATAACTTCATTTTATTGAATCGCATCGCATACGTTCGCGACTTCGTCGCATAGAATCGCCTACACGTGAAGAACATAGTTTTAGTAAACAAACTGTGCGCCAAAGTAGGACTTCATGTGATACTCCGACGTGGGCGAGGTGTGAAACAATAATCGTTACTGCAGTGCCGGACAAAGGCACGTCTGACTATCACCGACCAATTAGTCTACCGGTAACTAGTATTGTCGCTAGATCAGGCTCCTATTCCACCGTAATTAATTACAAGTGTGACAATTGTAAAATATCTCTGTTACTGATGTCACAGGCCTCCGTAGGATACGGCTACCTACTTACTATCGGACGGTCCAACATAAAATTATTATTAATAACGTTATTACATCGTTAATATACAACTTTTTATTTTCTGAAACCCGTGACTACAACCGGTCGACTATAAATATTCCAATGTTGTAAGTATGTACATGACTATTATAAATTACAATGTTGTTACTAAAATACACAAAGGTGACACATCGTTCACACCGAATGGCTTTCCAGCAGTAATTGGCAAACTCGGTGAGTCGGTGACAAAGGCTTCAGGTCTGAACGGTCGTTGAGGCGGTTGAGGTAAAAAGTAAGATAGGTGTGATTTTGGGTTACGGAAGAATGAAATGTAGCCTTTAGAATTATAAATTCAATAAGCAGGTTTGATGGGCAATGTTTTGATCAGAATACAATGTTTCTAGTGATATGAAGTGATTCATGCGAAATTTTGGGAGCGAGTTATTCTTTTTTCGTTCAAGAACAAGTTGAGCTGAGTTGATATTGTAATTTTACATACATAAAATATAATATACCTACATAGTTCACTAAGCTGCTGAGTTACTAGCATTTACTATTGTCTGCGTTGTAGCGTTGTGCATATTTATGTCAAAATTGTCATTTTTGGAAGGCAGTGTATTACAACCGGAATTTATCAAAACCTATAAGTGTCGGGCTAAATTAGTAAGGATAAGTAGAAAATGAGCCCGGGGTTACACCGTTGAACGTTACTTCTCACTAAAACTGTTACTGTCCTTAATTTATACAGTTATCCACAACTTTGTAGGTACAAGTCATATTTATGCGTAATGTGGGTAGGTATGCGCTGAATGGGTATTCTGCTGACTGATACCTATGTAATTATAGTTACGGAGGCGGAATCCGTATTTACTAATTTTTATATTCTGTGTAAATAATTTAGTGACCATAACCTAAAAATCCCTTGCAAACGCTTAATTAAAAAAATGTTTTACCTCCTAAAAATAAAGGTTTCCATTGAAATCCCCACGAAGTTGGTCTTTTGGCGTGATACTTCTCACAAAGAGATATTCAGCGTGCGGCCAATGTTAGCGCTAGGGCTGAGCCTAACAAAAAAAAACTTTATAAGGTCAATTATAGAAAGTGTCAATTGTTTGGAAATGTACAGTCGACACTGTCAACAGAAATACCTTTTTTTAATTCCACGATGGTAGAAACAAGTAGGTATAATTTCCGTCTGATGGTAAGCATTTACCGTAGCCTTTAGATGCTCGCAACTCCAGAACTTCAAGGGATTCACTGCGCGTTGTCGATTTTTCATTCATTTATTTAAACTTTATTGCACAAAACATAAAAAATTGTACAAATGTCGGACTTAATGCTAAAAGACATTCTCTACCAGTCAACCATTGGGCAAACAGCTATCTCTTTAATAACCTATAAACTTATTTATATCTTGAATAAATTAAAAAAATTCGAAACAATCTTACCCGGAATTACAAAATGTCGGGTGTTTCACACAGCCATAGTTGTGTTGGATGATTCCAACTCACTATTAAGCTTTTAAATGAATTTATATGGACTCTTAATATGTAAACATTTCAGATTAAGTAAATTCGGAACAATATTCGTTTGCATTCCGCAACAAACAATATTTACTATGCTTGTCATAATTATTTTTATTTAATAGAACTTTACTGTAGGTACCTACCCTGTTTAATATAGACCTAAACTAAATACTGAAACTGGGAACTTCTGGCATTGGACAGACCTAAATGGAGGTACTTACTACGACAGGGGAGAAAAAATCACGACGACCAGAGGCCCATTTCTCGAAAGCTTGTAACTTGTAATACAAGCGGAAGTCCTTATCTAATTAATAGTGTCAAAAAGAGACTTCCACTTGTATTACAAGTTACAAGCTTTTGAGAAATAGGCCTCAGTGGTTTAAAAAACTCTCGGGAAAGCGCCTAGAGAAACAGCGACCGGTACCGGTACCACCACCTAGCGCCGAATTTGCTTGCGACCGTTGCGGCAAGCAGTGCCGAGCCCGTATAGGTCTGTTCAGCCATAAGAAAAGATGTGGCTCTCAGAATGCTCAGTAGCTGTAAAAGACATCTGAAAAGATGATGATTAATGCCCTTTGACTGACTGACTAAACTAAACACGAATCACGGCGAACACTTGGAAACAATAAAATTAAAACTTTGCTTTTCGCTTAGCTAATAATGGAGAAATATTCATTGTGTGAATAGTTTAAGCAAGTTTGTAATTTAATAAAATAAAGTTAAGTAATTAATAGTTGCTCGGCAATATAAACTATAACAATACTCGTAGATACGAATCCCTATTCAAATACATAATATATACATACTTGTACATGTATGTAGGCCTTTTAAATGAATTAAAAAGGGTTGCTTTTAAATATTTAACAATTGTCATGTTCAGTATATTCCTTTTGATACTTTTCAGACTTTTACTTCTGAATGACTATGTAAGGTACTTTGGAGTTCAATGTTATGAATTTAGGAATCAAAATTGATACAGAGGACAGGGTTTTCGTTTATTTAAATGTTTCATAAAGTAATATTATGGGATGCGCAGTTGCACTTATTGTAATTTATAAAAAGTCAAAAGCATAGAAAAGTATGTAAGAAAAATATTGTGGATTATTTCAAACATACTGTATGTTTAAGTAATCAAAAGCTTAACACGTTCGCCTCCGGTACTGTTTCACTAAGTCACACTAAGTGCTAATATTATGCCGATTGAAATTATCAAACAGAAAACCTATGCCAGCGACACGCATGTGTGACCGATAAGATTGTACTCCTATGCCGGCAACACAGCACTTGTGTCAAAAACGTTCGTATTTCTATGCCACTGGCATAGGAGTGAGAACTTTACTTATGCTAGTGGCATAAGTATACGATTACTTTGATAACGTATGTGTGTCACTGGCATAGGAGTAGTTTTTTCGGTCACATATGCGTGTCACCGGCGTCGAACGTGTTAAATAAATATGCGTCAGGTAACTCCAGACTGTTTATTCAAAAGGGGCAACCCTACCGGAGCATATCGCTTCGCAGCAAAGTACAAAGCGCGGTTACGCCACACCGTCTCCCAAAAGCTTATTCCACAAGCTAGGGCAACTCTAACAATGTGTAGAGCTCCGTAACAATGCTGTAGAGTCGATGTACTTAGGGCATTTCTCAGACATCTCATTCATCTGGTCACGTTTTTTTGGAAGTGGCTGAATGATTTGAGGTTGGGTTTGGCTTATAGAGAAACGGGTGATGTATCTGACGGCCGAAAATGGTACCAAAGGATGCAGCCACTTCCAAAAAAACGTGACCAGATGAATGAGATATCCGTTTACGCTTTGAGATATGCCTACTAATGGTTCATCAGTAAGGCCTACCAGCATCAACACAAACAACGTAATAAATCACAAAAAAAAAACTATGAAAACGGATAAACTCGAGTATATTCATTAAATTTATTCGATTCGGAGGGTAGGCCGAAAATAATAAACACACACTGTCGTGTCCATATTTTAATTAAATTAATTAAAATATATTTAATACCTAAATCACATAATTAATTAATGTTAGCTTGATACCTCCTACCTACCAGCAGTTCTCTATAATTATTTCACTATTTAACACTATCTCCTGTTTTTGCTGTGTTCACTCACTAAACAACCAAAATGGAGGCCATCCAGAAGTCTATAGCGGAGTTAAGCAAGACCTTCAACGCTACGATGGCAGAGTTCCAGGGCCAGATCGATAATGCTTCTCCAGAGAGCCCCTCAGTGTCTTCTGTTGCCGCACAGTTCAGTGCTTTCCGAGCTTTTATATTGAAGGCTATAGAGTCGTTACAGCAACAGGTTGTGTTACTGGGCAGGCAAGTGGATACTATGGAAATGCGGTCTAGGCGGAAGATTCTCCTTCTTCATGGTGTAGCTGAAGCCGCTAATGAAGACACACCGAAGCAGGTTGCTGATTTGCTTAGCAAGCATCTAAAGTTGGACTTGCCCTCTGATAGGATCGCTCGCAGTCATCGAATGGGCCGTCCTCGCAGCAATAAGACCAGGTGCATTCTTATTGAGTTTAGAGATATTTCTGACCGTAATGCCACCTGGACTGCTAAAACTTCGCTCAAAGGGACTGGTGTTATCATCTCCGAGTTCCTGACAAAACCACGGCACGAAGTCTTCATGGCGGCCAGGGAACGATTTGGGGTTCGAAGCTGTTACACCCGTGAAGGCAGCGTATATGTTTTGATCGGGGATGGCGACCGTCGCTGCGTAACATCTCGGGCCGATCTGGATATGATCAACCCTGAACGGGTGGCGTCACCGCCTACATCTGCGTCAGCGGCTGGTAATGTAGTCGAGCGTGCGGTTGATCAGCGGTCCGGTGAGCCGGGCAAAAGAGCAAGGAAGCCGGCTAATCGTTTTTAATTATTTAGTTAATTTTGTTATTACTTTTGCTTGCTGTCTGCCGGGACTTCTGTTTTTATCCGGGTTATCTCTTTAAACGTACTGATACCCTCTTTTATTGTAGTAATTTTAGTTTTTTTTTTCCAGACATTACTGTAGTGTGTTATTTTAAGATCTTGTCCTTGTCACTGTCACTTGTCACACTAATCACAGTTGTCATCCCGGCATAGACTAAAAACTGACACTTGAGCATTTAAAGTTGCCAGTATCATTATTGCGTTTTGTTTCTGTACTTTTTTTTTTACTTTTGGAAATTGTGTTATAACTTTTTGTAAACATACTGCTGGCGGGTAGGCACTGTAGCCTGAATATTCCGTAGTAGTATATTAAGCTAAGAATATTACTATATACCTGTTTATATTTATTTTATACACATATATTTATATATTTTATTATTAATAATTAGAGGCCTATGTCCAATGTTGCTAACAGTGATCAAAGCGATGTCAGTGATTTCATGTCTGTATCGTTTAATGACAGCTTTCATAGTTTTCCTCCCTCTCTTCATGACCAACTAGACGTACAACTTAATGACTGTTCAAATAACCTTAATATTGTCCACTTTAACGCGCAAAGTATTCCAGCTCATTATAATGACTTTTTGCTTACATTCGAGCAGAGCAAGATTGATGCCATTCTAGTGTCAGAGACTTGGTTCAAGCCTTGCTTATCCTCCACTAGCTATTCCTTGCCAGGTTTCCATCTTGTCCGTAATGACCGTTCTGGTAGAACTGGTGGTGGGGTTGCCATCTACCTACGTTCTCATTTTATGTATTCGGTCGTTAACTTGTCTCAATCATCTTCTGATACCGCGGAATATTTATTTCTAGAGCTACGTTTATCTCACTCCAAAATTCTTCTTGGTGTTTTTTACTCGCCTTCTCTCCATGTTAACTATTTTGCTTCTTTTGAAAAGCTTCTGGAGGACCTGATGCCATCCTATGATCACCATATTATTATGGGTGATTTCAACACGTGTTTGCTCAAAAATGATTCCCGCTCAAATTCTCTGAAAGCACTTGTTGAGGCCTGCAATATGGTGATCCTGCCATCAGGTCCAACGCATTTTTTTCCAAATTGTACTCCTTCCCTACTTGATCTCTCTCTAGTTTCTTCTCCGAATCATGTTTATAGATTCTCTCAATTCTCTGCTGATGCTTTCTCATATCATAATCTTCTTTATCTTTCATATAAAATTCGACCTCCTAAACAGAAGCCTACAGTTCTATTGCAACGCAATTTTGGTAGGATGAATGTAGAAACACTCCGTGAGGATGCACTGCTGATTGACTGGAGCCCGATTTTTCAAGCAGACGATGTAAACAATAAAGTATCTCTCTTTAACTCCGCCTTGATTAATCTGTATGATGTTCACGCTCCGATACGTCCTGTCAAGATGAAGCATGTGCCTGCCCCTTGGCTCACCGATAACATCAGGTGTCTTATAGCTAAGAAAAATTTGGCGAGGTCTAGATATAAGGGTGACCCGACTGAAAAAAACAAAAATAGATACCATGTCCTTCGCAACCGTTGTAGTACGTTATGTCGTGATGCTCAACGGCGCCATATACACGGCGCGGTGGAAAATGGTGAGCCAGCCAAAATTTGGAAATTCCTGAGGTCATTGGGAGTTGGGAAGTCTTCACAGGTTCCTGTTGGTAAGGATATTGACTTGAGGCAACTTAATGAACACTTATCTGCTTCCTCTACCTTTTCTGGTCCAGCTAAGTTGCAAACTCTTAATCTTCTCTCAGGTTTCTCAACTCCTGACTTTCCCTCTTTTTCTTTTACCCAATTGACTGACAGCGATGTTAAGAAGAACGTATTAGCCATCTCTTCCAATGCCGTTGGTGTCGACAGTGTTAGCCGCAAAATGATTCTTCCTCTTGTTGATGTCTTAGTTCCCATCATTACTCACATTTATAATTCCTCTATTTCCTCTGGTATTTTCCCTTCTGTCTGGAAAGACGCCGATGTTATTCCCTTACCTAAAAAATCCAATCCATCATCTTTCTCCGACTTTAGACCCATTTCTATCCTTCCTTTTCTCTCCAAAGTTTTTGAGCGCCTTGTTCATCAGCAGCTTACATCATACATGAACAGACATGAGCTCATGAATCCCTATCAATCTGGTTTCCGTTCCGGTCACAGTACAGTTACCGCTCTGGTTAAAATTACTGATGATATCCGGGCCGGGATGGACAATCGAATGCTTACTGTACTGTCGCTGTTGGACTTCAGCAATGCTTTCAACACTGTTGATTTCGATATCCTGCTCGGCATAATGCGTTCCCTTAACATTTCTCCTGCAGTCATTGACTGGTTCCGTAGTTATCTTCAGTGTCGTCGGCAGCGTGTAAAGCTGGATTCTTCATTTTCTCCGTGGTGTGACACACTTGCCGGTGTTCCACAGGGCGGTGTGCTATCACCCCTTCTATTTTCAATTTTTATCAATGCTATTACTAACGTCATCCTTTCTTCGTATCATCTGTACGCTGACGACCTGCAAATTTACTCCCAATGCGGTATTAATGGTCTGCCTCAAGCCATTGACTTTACTAATCGGGACTTAGATCGCATTTCCAGTTGGAGTAAACGCTATGGTTTAAAAGTTAATCCGTCGAAAACTAAAGTTATAATCCTAGGCAGTCCTATGCTTTTATCTCGGATTGACTTTCATAATCTGCCGGCCATAGTGTTTGATGGAGTTCTGGTCCCTTATTCGAGCCAAGTAAAAAATTTGGGTGTCCTAATTGATCGCACACTTTCTTGGGTACCCCAGGTTGGTGAGATCAGTAGGAAGTTGTTTGCTTCGCTAGGGTCGCTTCGTAGGATTCGTAACTTTTTACCCCTTGCCACCAAAATTGCGCTTGCCCAGTCTCTTCTTCTTCCTATATTAGATTATGCCGATGTTTGCTATCTTGACTTAACGGAAGACCAGCTTAACAAACTTGAGCGTCTCCAGAATGCCTGTATAAGATTTATATTCGGCCTACGAAAATTTGATCATGTCTCGGAGTTTCGTTCTCAACTAAAGTGGCTCCGTATACGTTATCGTCGCAACTCGCATATTCTTGCTCTTCTTTATAATACTCTTTTTAACCCCACTACTCCTTTTTATCTTAAGGAGCGGTTTAACTTCCTTTCTTCTGTTCGGTGTGCGGGGAAGCATCTTCTTGCGCCTCCTTCTTCTTCATCGAAATTTTATAACAGCTCCTTTACGTTTCGGGCTGTTCGGTTGTGGAATGCTTTGCCGCTGGATCTACGATTAGCAAAATCTCTTCCTATTTTTAAAAACCTTTTGAAATCACATTACCTTTCGCTGCCTTAACTTGAGCTATTATCATTAGTTTTTTTTTATATGTATTTATGTTTATTATCTTTAATATAAACACTTATTTGTATGTATGTATATATGTATATATTTATTATATTATGTTTAAATTCGATCTAATTGATCATAATTCTTAATTTGTTCTCATATCGGCACTACCCGATTATAATTATTTGCTAACGTTTTCATTTCCTGCTACCCTAAGGTTGTCTGGAAGAGATTGCTTGTAAGCGATAAGACCGCCTGTTGTTGCCTATCGATACATGTTTTTCTGTATTTGTATTTTAATGAAGTATGTGGTGCACAATAAAGAATATTTACTTACTTACTTACTTACTTACTTAAATTTAACTTCATCCCGACGTTTGGAACACTTTACAGGATTTGTGGTCTGTCGCCCGCGGTTTTATTTTATAGTTTTATTTCACAAAAAAAAACTTTAAAAGGCTAATTACCAGTGGTCGGATATCCCGGTGCAACACCAGGGGATACCAAGTAGAAAAGTTAATATGGATATGACCTAAATTTCCGGGTTTAGTTTGAAAAAAATATATAGAACTGATAGGTATACTTAAAAAGGCAGCTCAAATTGCGAACATAAACGAAATCTTTGGGCGTTTTCACAAACCGTTGTTCAAAACACACTTTTTTTTTAATTCGGACAAGTTTGGGCTTGTTCGACTCAGGATCACGAGAAAAATATTCTTGAAGTCTCCAAGTAGCGTAAAAATACTCACAGAAAAATGCCCAAACCACGATTGGATGACATTAGAGAATACGCAGACCAAATTTCAAATAATACCGCACCTGATGAAGTGTCTCTTTACAAATTTACTCCACTGACATCCGTAGAAGTGGAAAGGACTTTTTCGGCGTACAAATGGATTTTAGATGTGAAAAGGAATCGATTGAAAATAGAGAATCTAGAGAAAATAGTTATATAGAACCTAGTAAGCCATAATTCTTTCATAAAATACATATATTTACTCTAATGTGTCTGCATAGGTGTGTCAAGTCTTCATGCTTAAAAATGTTTGATTTTATGTTACATACACGAGGATGTTTAATCCGTATAACCAGGTATATTTTTTCTAACTTAGTAATTGATGACCTCAGGAAGACCATGTACCATTCAGTGGTTATTGGATACAATTTTTCTTTAACTTTAAATTAATAAAATTTTGAGGTATCTGCGGGAGACCTCACCTAAAATGTTTAATTTAGGCTGGGTATGGATATTGTTTTAATCCTGCTCACGGATTAAATCGTGTATTATATGATATTTCTGTTTTTTTACGTTCGCAATTTCTAGAAGTGGAACCTATTGTGCCTTAGTAAAAAGCTTCTATTTTTAAAGCTAAACTCTTTTATTTAAGAATATTCCTACCAAAAGGCTATTTGGTTTAAACAAAATTTATAACCTATCTTTTAAAATAATTGTCGAAATCGCATAATAATAAACGCTTGTATGTACATGCACTTATTTTGCGTTACAAAATATTACTAAACTTTACTGGATGTTTGTGGAATCCCGTGGTATATCCATATTAGTATAATGTTTGTGGTCATATTTTAAAGACAAACGGGTCTTAATCGCGTAAACTTACGTTTAATTATATCCTGACGTTTCGGGCATGACGTTACACCCGTGGTCGCAGGCAGACTGGCGAGAGAATGTATCAACACCTTCGAGCTGCGCGGGTTTTTCGAACTACCCGCACTTGATCTTGATTATTCACTTCTAGGCTAGGGTTGTCACTAGGCCTACACACAACACTCACTACATCCAATGGCTTTAAAATGGATGTTTCACCACGCTTACATTTGTAAATCACGGGATTCCACGCGGATGAGATTCCTTGCCCCTCATTTTGATTAAAATTCCGATGTTTCTTAATTTCAATAGCTTCACATTCACATTCACATTTAAAATATGAGTGATAATCGTGAAAGTTTAAATCAATATAATGTTTGTGGTCATTCACCCCTTGTTGCACCGGGATATCCGACCACTGCTAATTACAGAAATAACCAATTGTATAGAATATATCAAGGATCCAAATAAATAATTGTACAAGAAGAATAATAGGAACACACACAATAGGACAAGAGGAATATGTTTATTATCTTCAATTTATACTGGATTTTTTACTACGGCAACATCTAGCAGCATCCGAGTTTCATCATCAGCCTATGATAGTCCACTGCTGGACGTAGGCCTCTCCTATTAACTATGCGTATAGACGCATTAAGAGTTAATGCCCATAATCACCACGCTGGGCAAGCGGATTGGTGATCGCAGTAATGTGTCCACTATGATGACGCTGCTGCCCATCATCAATCTTTTATCAAATGATTGTCAGTGACACTTCGATCCCTTATTCGACTCTTACGACACCCGCAGGAGGAGTTGGGGTGGTGACAAATGTATTCTTAATGCCGTCACCACACGACCGATCTTTGGGGATTTTATCTTCCTGAAAAATCAATTCGCTAGCGCTTGGCAATATTAACTAGTGCAGGTATTGTGACTGGTTAGCCCACTGGATATTTGGACGCCTCCAATATTAGGATATTATTGTACTCAGGGTACTCGTAGAAGGAGAACAATTATATTCGAGAAATACGTTTGTTATATTAGCTACTATGTTAGTTACCGTGTTAGTAGGTCCATTGGGTTTACCTGGTGTTTCAGAGTATTAAATTATTATGTAAATAGGTAGAGACGTGTACTCTATTCGTATCTACCCTTGCTGTTTTATATTGTAATTAATAATACGCGTAAGAGAAAATCTATATCCCTTATTTAACAGTATAACAAACAGTACGAAAATAAAAAAAGAATCAATGCGTCTTGATTTCACATACATCTGGCAACACTCGTCATACATTTTTAGAATCAGAGTCTCTATTATTTTTGTAAACTCAGGAAATATTAGTACTTATAATTGAGGATTTTATTCTCAAAGTTTCTTTTAAAAATTTCTTATAGGCGGGCATTTCCGTGAGAAGAGATACAAAAACTTATTTTTCTGAAACAGGTAAATTTTATGTTTTTCCTGCTCTGAATCACGAGCTCTTTCGTTCCTACTAGAAGAAAAAAAGTGTCCCAACTTTTTGTTTCTATTACGTAACCGTTTTTCAAACACTTTGTACAGCGGTTACAAAGTGGAGAGCATGTAAAATGTATGAAAAATGTGGGACCATTTTTTTCTTGTACTCTTTTTCTCCTAGATTGAAAGAACTCGTTATTCTGAGTAGGAAAAACATAAATTTTGTTTTGGATCTCTTCTCGCGAAAATGCCCAGGCCGTAGTAACTAAAAGATTGAGCGTCGTCTTTTTAAAATCATAGTTACGTTTTCAAGAATCACATTGCAGTTTCCTGTTTTTGAGTACAGACATACGCTTCAACAAACTGTTAAGAACAAAAACCCTGCAACCGTAAAGTTTCAGTTTTATCCCTTCTGACTGCAAGAACTTGTAACTATTGGCACTAAAACTAACCAATCTCTGTCCAGATACGAAAACAACTGCAACTCTCACAAGCGCATTGCAATGTAACACTTGGTTTTCATTTTGTTATGTCTGATAATACAGTCCCCAGAAAATTGAAGAAATAAATCAATTCTATACCCTTCGTTTAAATTCGTTGAATTTAAATTATCGTGTGACTAAAATATGTATAATAATGAAACGAAAACATCTACGAATATTTAATCACGATTTTAGAAACGCGTATTGGCTATATATTTATAGGTGACTCTTAACCGTCTAATTATATTTTAATTTAAACTAGTCTTACACCTAGTCTTGGGCACAAAATCTATCTCACAAAATTCAGTAGGTACCTAAGTAATTGTTAGGTACATAAAGTTACAGTTACTTTCTATGTTTCTCTGTCTAGTTCTAATTCAAATTAACACGTCCATTTTTTCAATGGAATATTTTTAGTTCTAATTAACACGTATCTTTTTATAGCGTCAAAATTAAATATTACATTTGGAGAGTGATGGAAATAAACTTCATTTTGTAACAAAACTATACATTTCTTCGAGGAGTTTCTACGAAACGCTCGTGTAAAACCTGTGGGTGTATACAGCCGAGTACACAAACCGCAGCCAGCAACGCAAATTCGCTCGTAATATTCTGAACTTTCAATCCCCCAAGAATGTCACACGAATTAGGTATAGCTAGGAGAACACCGCAGAAACTTCTCGAATTAATTACAATGTGATTAAAATGCTAGAATGTAAGCGGCTTTTGTACTGTACCGATATTAGCAAAATTTCCGTAGGTATAGCTAGGTAAGTACGAGAAGGGTAGGGCATTGCCCTAAGTCACGGCATTAATTAGAACATAACACTTTAAAATGCTAGGTACTGGAATTCGTTCTACTTATTTTAACAGTTATTTAGCATGTTATGATTTTTTTTTTCTGTATAATAAAGTGTATACTACTGCTACTACTATTTTGTAGGTTAAGAAGATTTAGAGAAGCAATTTAATCTGAAGATGGGTAACAATTATTTTTACTTATATATCAACTCACACACTGGCTCAGAACGACTAGGTAAACCAGTTTGTTCCACAGAACATACATATGGATTTCCTTATTTGGATCAATAAAGGTAAGTACTACGCGAAAATGTATTAGTCACTAAAATTTAACTACTATCGAAAATTCGACAGTAACTATGTACAAGCTCTTACTAAAACGTGGCTTGCTGAAATTGACAAGTTCGGGTATTTTTTTACGACCAGGGTCAAAATTGCTGATTATACTGAGTAGGAGGACCCAAGATAAATCAAATCTAAAGTCAAGATCTGGGAAAATTAAACTTTATTTTAATGTTTTTGAAAAAAATACACATGTTTTTATTTTATTTTTTCTACTCCGGCACTTTTATCTGTCATTTATATAGTCCCGCCAACAAATATAAAAGCAGGACTTACGCAATTTCAGAAAAGTCTATATACTCTATTCTTCAAAAACACCCTAGGCTTATAAAGTCGCTAAAATGCAACTGCTAGCAGAGATACCTACTCAATTTACAACAAATCGCAAACCTGACAACTTAACAAACAATTCATATTGTCTGAAAGAATAACGTATCTAAAATAATTGCTACCAACGTAAGGAAAAAAACGCAAGTGTTTTAGAATCGTCACTGGCAGGCAGTAACTGACAGTTTAAAAAAAAAACGTTACCGTGTCTATTGCATTCCATCATTTGTTTTTTCACTATTATTTTCAGTTTGTGCGGCAATCTTTAAATTTGTTTAAAATTAGTTTTTCATCTTTTTTTGGACTGTGAAGTGAAGAAAACAAATTGAATAATAATGAGATAAGATGGATTATGATGAGGACTTGGTTCTGACACCGGAAGAGATATCGACGGCGGCACAATCAGTTACTGAGACTTTGTTGCCTACAAAATCGCGGCATCTTTACGATCAGTCGTACAAGAAATTCATGGCGTGGCGAATCGAACACCAGACTTCGTCATTCTCAGAGAATGTCCTATTGGCATACCTATTTTAAAAGCCTCATAGAATTATTCAAACCGTCTTCACTTTGGTTTGGGTTGAATATTCAAAACTCAAGGCAACTCTCAACATATATTATACCACCAGACAGACATATTTAAATACGCCAAGTTGCTGGCTTTATTGAAAAGAAAGTCGGAAGGTTTTAAGGCGAAAAAAAGCGAAAACTTTTTTACCCGATGAATTAAAAAAATTCATTGAGCAAGCACCTAATCGGAATCATTTGTCCAACAAGGTAAATATATAGTTACATATTTGTTGTTTTATTAATGCACTAGTATATTCGGTTAATTATGTTACATAGGTATTCTGTGTATGCAAATATTGTATTTAATTACATGTTACAGGTGGCTGTAATTTTTGGAATAATGGGGGCTTGTCGCCGGCAAGAGTTAAAAGATTAAAAAAAATAACAATATTATTGATGCCCAGGAAACGCTTGTGGTTCATATAATGAACACCAAGAACCGGATTGATCGCACTTTTACAATAACAGGGAAATATCACCATATACCTGCAAAAAGCAAATTCCTCCATTTCCATAAATGAATTAAACGTATAAATTAAATTTAATTGTTCTCCTGCCCAGTACTATGTAAGTTCTAGATAAAATAATTAAAATGTCCGACAGGGCATCGAACATGTACCGTAAATAAAGCCTATTCAACGTATAATAATTAAAATATGTTTTCATATACCAAACTGTGTTTTATTTGTGATTAATATAATCCTTAGTCGTAGAAAAAGTAATGTATGCAACGTTGTTTAACCGAGTCAAAAAATACTCGTGGCGTCTTTATTAACAATTTTCGGCTTCGCCTCAAATTGTTACTTACGCCACTCGCCTTTTTTGACCTCTCTTAAACAACTGTTGCATAAAATACTATTATATTCTTTTTTTAAAAAGACAATCGATTTCATTCGTGTCCAGGATTCGATTGCAATTTGGCGCCAGTTAGAATACGATCTGATAACTGCCCTTATTGCCAAAAACGAAAAACCCTCCTGTACCCGTGTGATAAAACAATAATATCCTGTATAAGTGACTTCATAAAAAAAGGAGTCAGCGGCCCTATCGCGAAAAACGAAATTCGTAAATTTCGAGGATTTATCTCTCTCACTCTAATGACGCCTTCTTTTGAGTGACAGAGAAAAATCCTCGACATTTCCGAATTTAGATTTTCGCGGTAGTGGGCCAGCATATAGGACTCATGTGGTTCAAGTTAATGTATAATAAGGGCAGAATATTCAAAATGGGTCAATCATTGCATGTGCTTTTTTTAATTATCCGGACTTATTCAGTGAGCCTGAAAAATGTTTTCAGCTTCCGTAGAGATATCAAGCTCGTTAGGATTATCACAACCATTATCCTGAACATATGAGAACGGTTGTAAATGTTAGCGTGTATGTTACGTGTTTTTGCTGCCTTTTGCTCGAGCTCGTAAATCAATACGAGCGAGCTGGATGTAAGGACTACAGCATCCCCAGTATGGAGATCCTCAAAAAATCGGCTAAGAGTATGTCGGGCCATGCTCAGTGTAGGGTTCAGTAGTTATTCAAAAACGGCTGGACCGATTATGTTCGAAATGTAACTTTAACTTTTATTCATGATTTTTTTCATATTTTTGGACTTATAAATAAATAAATAAAATGAATATCTTGAGACATCTTACACAAATCGACCTAGTCCCACGGTAAGCTCAATTAAGGCTTGTGATGTGGGTACCAAACGACGATATATATAATAGATAGATACATAGACACAGATACTTAAATACATAGACAGCCATGACCAAGGAACAAATATTTGTGATAAATAACTACACAAATAATGCCCTCGCCGGGATTCGAGCCCGGAACCTCCAGCTTTGTAGGCAGGGTCACTACCAACTAGGCTACGGAGGCTGACAAAAATCAAAAGTTAGAGGGGGAATACATTTTTTTTATTCTGGAGCGGTAATCTCCAAAAATATTGACTAAAGGAAAACTTTTATAGAATCATGGTCATTAAACCTTTTAAACTGAAATGAAAATTGTACAATACGTAGGTATTTATGTTTTAGACTGTACCGTAGCGATGACAGTTCAATATACGAGGGCAATCAAGAAGTTTCATTCCAGGGTAATGGCGGAACTCCGAGGATTTAATGGCCAAGGGCTTTGGTTCAGCCCTATTTATACTCTAATGTTATGCTTATTTTAAAGTACTTACCCGAGTAAGTATTGAAGCTCCAAAGAATATGAGGGCATTTTTACTTTTAGGGACACACAATTAGCGTAAGATAAAAAAACCATAATTTTAGTCAAGCTTGTAGCGACAATTAAGTACGATGTCTTCAGGTATTTAAACTTGATTGGTTTTTTTATATAATGTCCATAGTTTAAAAAATTAACACCAATCCGGAAATTTTTATTGAAATTTAGTGCCAGTCGTTACAACCCGGACAGAAATTAAGCTTCGCGTGCGTAAATTTCTCTTTTTAAGGCATTTGTTATGAAAAAAGTCGTTGGATACACGTGTAAAAACTTCTTTTTAACTCGAGTGATTGTCGCCCTCATTTCGCACTTGTATCGAAATGTATTATTATTAAGACGAGGCAAGATTTTTTAAAGAAAATCTGTGAATACAGAATCACTACGTTTTAAAAATAACATAAAGTCCTCTTTGGGCCAAAACATCCTACGATATTTAGGGCACATTTCCTTCAAGTTTTTTCATTTTATTCCCATAGTTTTGGGACGTCCTGTATTGACATATTCGTATACCCTCCGACCAATATTGATAGGTACCTGTAGGAAGGTAACCTGCAGGTAAGGTAAATTAATTGCTACCTAGCTCAGGGTTGCCGGTTAATCAATGTTGATCCTGGCGTCAAATAGTGTTCCTATGACGCTCTTTACATGCAGCGATTTTAGTCATTCAAGGTGCATTTAGACCAAACGAGCATTCGCTATTCTATCCCCCGCTCTACGACGATCACGTTTTGTGTAACGATCGATTTTTAAATTAGGAATGTAGTGATAGATTATTTTTAATTTCTATATCCTATTATGTATCTGTATCCATTTTTTAAATTGTGTTATTTTAGTTTCATGACGCATTGGTGTTCTGCTGTTATGTCATGTAAACTTTGGGTTTAATAAAATAAAAAAAATTAAAGTTGCACAATTCAGAGTTAGTGTAGGCATATGTCAATGCGAGTGCGATAGAATGCATTACGTATACCTATCCTTTATTTTCCTACTCATGGTACGACTGCCACTGATTATTAACATTGTGCGTCTAGGGAGGTAAGTTTGGAATTACAAACGAAAGTGTTAGAAGCCCGACGCGGTAGGTGGAGGGCTTTTAATGACTCGAGTTAGTATTCCGCTTACCGACCGTGATGCATACAATGTTTTTCATCACACATGCTGACAAAAAAATAAGTTTTAAGACAAAATATTATTTAATGACATACTGACATTTCTATTACTCCCTAGGGAATTTCACTTTTCTATGCAATTCTCTTCCCGCTATGCACGCAAACAATGGCGCGCTTAGACAGCAAGTGTGATGAAAAATCCAGCGCACGCTCCCACGCCATACAATTAGCGGCGCTCATACAATTTCTTGTTAGACGACCGACAAGCGTTCGTTTCACATCAGGATGCTTAGCCGAGTTGCCAATCGCTAACGCTTAGTAGCGTATCGTAGTTTTCCCTCTTTGTCACGCTTTCATATTAGTGCAACAGAGACAGTTAGCTGCCTTTCGTTTACGATTGACGACTAAACGTTAGCGATTGTCAACTTGTCTAAGCACCCAGCTAGTGTATACCCTCGATATTATAATTGCTCATTCACATACAACAGCAAACATCAATCGTGTCGTCGGATGTAAGGTGTATGAAACCGCTGGAGTGATATATCATGCATGTCGATTCGGTCTGAGATCTGATGCCGACGGGAGACTGAATTTGGGTTACGTATATTTATGTGGTATTGTAACCTATGCTTCCTTTGATTTAATAGGTATGGGTATATTATAGCTACGTAGGTATTATATTGGGTCACATGATATTAGGCAATGCTATTTTTAAATTTGGTCATACGCAATGTACAGATGTAGTGAGAAATGACTTGCCTTCGGAAACGTTCGTCAACGTCATGCTGTTTCAGTCTATCTCACTGAGACTGACAGTAATAGCTGTCATGCTACTTCAGTCAGACTCGGTGACACTGCCTGAAACAGCATGTGTTTACGAACGTTTCCGAAGGCAAGTAATTTCTCACTACACCTGTAGCCCACCTAACGAAGACCAAAAGTTGCTTATCGGGGGAAATAACTCGTGTATAAGCGAATTTTGGCATAGGTGTAGGGAATGGTGTTTTAAACCACATACTAAAAGTACTGGTGGTTAGGGGTGGAGCTAACGGGGGGAGGGGGGTGTAAAGGTCCTTATTTTTAATTTTTCGTAAATAACTCGTAAACCGTGGCTTATAGCAAAAAACGGTCTAGTACATAAGTAATCTACATAAAATTCTCTACAAAAAAAGGATATGCATGTATCCTCTTGGATCAATATGTCATGAGATAAGAAAGCACGAAGATGGACACAACAGAAATAAACACATTTGTTTAAGTAGGTATGGCACATACAGAATGCTCGCGAGCATTCCAAAAGATTTGAATGCTCAATTCCTGACCATATTTAGAGTATTTAATGTTATATAAAATTTCCTGGATTCTGCTTGGTTTCAGAGATAATCAACCTTTTTTTTTAAATAAGTTTTTCGACGTAACTCATCATAAAACTTCTTTTTGATTACAATGCTAGCGCAATGTGTTTTAATATTACCACACCTTTTGCCTGGCAATCAAAAAATGGGAATAAACTTGACGAAATAACCAGTCCCTAAAAAAAATATAGAAATAAATAATTTTAACAAATTGTTGTAATTATAAAAAGTACTGGAAATGTTAAAAGGTATGGAAAAAGTCTAAAAACAAAGAAAAAAAAATTTTTTTTGGTGGTATTTGACATTAGGTCTCATAATAATTTTTGTTTGTTTTGATGTCTAGAATGCATAGTAAAAATCTTTTGACGATGATTATGAGAATATTTTAGGTTTAGAAGATAATTAGGAATTTTATTTTTACAAATAAGCATACAGGGCGCGCCCGGGCGCAAGCATTCCAAAAGATTTTAAGTATGCATTCCAGATATCAAAATAAACAAAAAATATTACGAGACCTAATGTGAAATACCACCAAAAAAAATTTTTTTTTCTCTTTTATTTTAGACTTTTTGAATACTTTTTGACATTTCCAGTACTTTTTATCATTGCAACAATTTGTAAAAATTATTTATTTTAATATTTTTTTTAGGGACTGGTTATTTCGTCAAGTTTATTCCCATTTATTGATTGCCAGGCAAAAGGTGTGGTAATATTAAAACACATTGTGGTAGCATTGTAATCAAAAAGAAGTTTTATGACGAGTAACGTCGAAAAACTTATTTCAAAAAAAAGGTTGACTATCTCTGAAACCAAGCCGAATCCAGGAAATTTTAAATAACATTAAATACTCTAAATATGGTCAGGAATTGAGCATTCAAATCTTTTGGAATGCTCACGAGCATTCTTTATGTGCCATACCTACTTAAACAAATGTGCTTATTTCTATTGTGTCCATCTTCGTGCTTTCTTATCTCATGACATATTGATCCTAGAGGATACATGCATATACTTTTTTTGTAGAGAATTTTATGTAGATTACTTATGTACTAGACCGTTTTTTGCTATAAGCCACGGTTTACGAGTTATTTACGAAAAATTAAAAATAAGGACCTTTACACCCCCCTCCCCCCGTTAGCTCCACCCCTAACCACCAGTACTTTTAGTATGTGGTTTAAAACACCATTCCCTACAACTATGCCAAAATTCGCTTATACACGAGTTTTTTCCTCTGAGTTTCCTTCGTTTGGTGTACTAATGCTATATCTGTATCTATTGCCAATTTTACGTTTTTTTCAAACTTGCCCTCTTTTTTACACGTTAAGTACTATAATTTGCTTAAATAGCTGTTGTGCTATTAATTTTTCTTCATAACTTTATCAGAAATGTTAAATTTTATAAAACAAGCGATATTTTATTAAAAAACTTATGTTAGATGCGAAAGAAACTCTATTACTTTGCAAAAAAAATGAGCAATAACCATGTACGGTCTAGTATTTTTTTTCATGGCATACGACTAAAAGCCAAATAATTGTTATTGCTCATTATTTGTTTTCAAATTAATACAGTTTCTTTCCAATTTGACATAGGTTTTTTATTAAAATATCACTTGTTTTATAAAATTTAACTATTTCTGGTAGAGTAACGATGAAAAATGAATAGCACAAAAGCTATTTAAGCAAATTATAGCACTTAACGAGTAAAAAAGAGGCCAACTTCGAAAAAAAACGTAAAATTGGTAAAATCTCGAAAACCGTCTAACTTTTACTGAGGTCATGTTATGTTGATTAGGTACCTGTTGGGTCGACCTACCTCGGGTGTCAGGGTGATCCATTATTTATGGGACACCCGGTATAGTACTACAACCTTACGTTTGTATCAGATTTGAGGTATATCGCCTATACCTGCTTAAGGGTTAATAACCCCCTTATTCATAAACGTCTGCTAACTTAACAAGCCGCTAAGTATTGTTTGGCCCTATTGCTCTTATGGACACATTATTAAGACCGAAAGGGACAAACAATTATTAGCGGCTTGTTGAGTTAGCAGACGTTTATGAATAAGGGGGGACTATAAAAAACTTGTGTGAAAATGCGGTGGTTAACGAATAATATGCGATTACAAAATTGAACGACAAAGAGCTAAACCGCTCAACCGAAGTTCGTCGAATTCAATTAAGTTAGCTATCGGGTAAATGCAGGAAATCAAACTTCGTCATGTCTGCAAACTTTCCGAGTATTGATAAATTATTGGACTAACTTGGGGTTTAGCCCTTAATTCTGATTCGGTGACGCTGCTTGAGAACCTGCTGAGACTTGAGAGTTGAGAAAATTTAGCTAAAGGCTATGTACACTTAACCAATGAGGTTTTTTGATACTTTTTCTGCCACTATAGTGCGGTGAGATGGCAGCACTGTAAGATCCAACAAACTGTGTAAGTAAATACGCGAATTTAATTTTCTGTATATTTTCTGGTTTATTTATTCTTAAAATTATTACTTCAGAAACATTGTTTTCTAAAATAAAAAAAATATATATATTCCAACTTCCAAGTCGATTCCCATAAAATTAACAAATCCATTACAAAATCAACAGCATCAGATACAATAGAATTTCGATAGTTTTTGTTCAGTAGGTAGGTACCTATGAATCTGCCAGCTGTTTGGAACTCACGCCTACAAAGCGCTGCCTGGTGGCATATAAAATTAGGAAAACGCTCATTGGCACCCTAGGCCATTCAGGAAACATGTCAAAATTGTCAAAGTAACGTTATCAATCAGATTGTAAGACATTTCAAACAAATTTTAATTTTAATGTTGTTAATGTTCCCATGTTCAACTTTTGAAACTTGGTTAACCATTTATCGCCTTCATTATTTTTTTGAAGAATGACCAGACCTTGGCCACTCTGTCTGCCAATAGAACGTAAAAAGGGCTTAATCATATTTTTCTGTCCAAAAATTCCGCAAATTTAATAACCCTCGGAAGCATGGCGGTCGGGCGCTGTCCCTAATATTTCCAAGTCTGTCTCCAAATAAAATAGGCACAATTTTAATTGAGGACTTATTAGTTACAGTGGCTCGCCGAGCCCGGCTTATTGGGGCGAGAGGATTCATTAGCCTTCCGGAAGAGCGATCAAAGCAATTTAGAATCTATTACGCGGATTGAGCGCGGGTGCCCTTGTGATGGCCCAAGACATATTGATATTATGTCAACGAGGTTGCAATTCTGTGCTGGAATTATTCAAATTGGTATATTTCAGTCATTCTCAAAATTGAAAGCCTAATTCAAATTACCGTGTCAGTTTTTTCACACTGGAAATAGTGACATGGTAATAAGGATATTAGAACTCAAATTCCATTGGAGGAAAATCGGCTACGGTAATGAGATCTAGATTTAGACATTTGAAAATGACTTTAAGGAATGTAAAGCACCTCTTTGGGAAGCAAATCTCCTGTGTTAGGCCAATTTTCGATATTGGAACCATAAGAAATAAAAAAAAAAGTTCCATCCTATTTGGCAAAAGACTACCTTTAACATTTAACCATCTGGGTAACCATTGTCATTGCCAAAATATATCGGCACCACGGTTTCAACTTCAAAAACCGATTTGTAAGTTACGGCCCACAGAGCAATACAGACCTACACGCTCCTGCGTAAAGTCCAAGTTCAATTTTTGATACGTGACACGTTTGGTGACGTGACGTTTGAGTTAAAGCTTTTTAATTTATCGTCGTGTATGAAAGGTCAGTTACTGTTGTCGGGCGAACAAAGATGATCCTGGCTGATATCTTCACTACTTTATTCTGAGCCACTTCATGTCAATTGATGATTGAGTTTACTAAAATCTTTTAAGTCTCTAATGATACGTATTTATTGATTATATTAGTATTTATGTCATCTTCATCATCACATCAGCTTTTTTCAGTCCACTCCTGGACATAGACCTCTCCTATCCTTTCGTACCTATTTGTATGGGTGCATTAGGAGGTTATAATACCCATTATCGTAGGGCAAGTGGATTTGCAATCGCAGTGGTATGTCCACTATGATGATTGGTAACAATCGTCAATCTTCAATAACCGAATGGCCAGTGACACTTCAATCGCTTAGTCAACTCTTTCAACACCCGCAGGAAGAGTTGGGGTGGTGACAAAAGTATTCTTACTGCCGTCACCTTGCGGCTATAAAATATATAATCGACACCATCCATCTTAATGTTAAATCAAATAGAAGCTTCAATTCAATTCCGTGGCATTCCGCGTCATCATTAAACGTATATTTTGAAATAACCTTAAGACTAGCTGGCTCAGTATGATGGAAATTTATTGAAAAGCATACAAATGGAAATGAGGGACCTTAACATTAAGACTCCAGGGGTATTCCCGTAGCTTATTGAGTGCAGACGAGTCGTGTACTCTGGTTAAACGTAATTATGATAATTAACTTCAATTCTATTTTTTTTTAAATGTCATTTACAAAAGAAACTACCACCAACAGCAGAGATGAGATTCAAACTCACAATCTCAGATTTCGCACCTGAAACCACTCAACTGCGAGCAGGGGTGAATCTCAGGGATATATCTATTCTCTATCTCTTAATAAAAGCTTTGCACCTGTAACACAACAAATCTAATTTTATTGGAATAAATTTTGTATTTCTTACTAAATTTGCGGACTGGGAAAAAGTAATATATTATAACTCTCTATGTAAAATTTTTTTTTTTTTTTTAAATGATTTTTTAAAATAATTGACCAATGACAGAGCCTAGATGTTTTTGGCCACTGCTACTTGTTCCATCAGTAAAGACGGTATAAACATTAACGGAAACCTTGGAGACTTACCAAAAACTACAAAAATCGTAAATTTCGAGGATCTGTCTCTGTCACTCCAACGAAGGCGTCATCGGTGTTATTAAATGATATAGAATATTGAGAGCCAATTTAATAAAACACCAAGAAAGTCTAATGAAATGAGTTTATTCGTGACTGGTATTTGACTTGAGAGAACAATAACGAAGACAGTGGCGCTAGCGAATAACTTAGGAACTATGTTTTTTTTTAATAAACAGATCGGCTTTGACTGCTCGTAATGTAAAATTCTTATTAATTTATCAATCCTCAATAGGTGTGAACGAGACAAAGACATACACTCTTAAATGCAATGCTGGTCTGTGCGATCGACGTATGCTCGGGACGCAATGGGTATAGCCTCTGCTAAAAATCGCTTTATCAATATACTTCGACGTCGCTGTCGAACATCTTTAGCGGCGAGAATTTATGAAACGATATTCAAATTTTAATAGAAAAGTGTATTCAATAGGGACATACCGTTTCTTGGTTCTTGGTGGCTGAGAGAATAGCAAGAGTGTAGGATAAATGGCGACCACGTAAGGAAGACTATAATAAGGCAGAACAAAAATTTACACAGCAGTGACAATTCTTAATCGAAAGAAATCTTCTATGTCTGATATTATTTGAAGTTTATTGCTGTACCTATTGGGTCATTCTGATTTAAATATGATTGTTCTTAATGGAATAGCAGGCAAGGGAGCAGACGTATCACCTGATGGTAAGCGATTACCGTCGCCCATGGAAATACCCGTGGTATTACAAATGCGTTGCCAACCTTTAAGATGGGAATACAATTATTTGTTAAAGGTTAGAAGGTCGATTTTTGATATGGCACTCTTAAACGGGTAAGAGGCCCGTAACAGGCTCAGTGAATAGGACATTGACCACCTTTATGATCGGAACACCTACGCTCTTTTCTAGAAGGTTTAAAAATCGATTTTTGCTGTTAAAAATCGATCTTTAAACCTAAATTGATCTTTAAAAGCCTGTGCATTTGATATGATCCTCGTAAAGGGGAAAAAGGCTCAGCAAACACAAATTTTTTTTAAGTCTAGGTTTTCTTCTGTTCCAGGTATCTGGCACAACCACGAGAACGCCGTAGCGCTGATGGGGGGTGGCGCCGGCCGCGGCCGATAGTACGACGGGGGCCGCCCGCGCAGTGCCACCCACCGCCCCAACATGGTGCGCGACAAGAAGCCGCCGGGGAAGACCGACTCGCAAAAATGTAAGTACTGTGGAATATCTTCCCATTGAAACACATATTCTTCTTTGTCGTTAACACTCTTGCCAGAGTGGTCGTGGTCACTTCAGCTGTTGGTGGCAAGCTTTACAACACCTCGAAATTCCCCTCTGACGGCCGCCATCCTCGTGCATGCATGCATGATGAGGAACCGTTTACAGTCGCTTTTATCTGGGGGATACCACGATCGACGATGACGACGTATGTAACGCGATTCAGTTTAGGATCTAATCGCGATGTGTCAGTTCCATAGAATAACTGTCAAAAATTGACAAGCAGAAGGCAAACTGAATTAATTAAATAAATAACCATTTAGTAAGACCTAACTCACCTAAAATCTAAATAATTATTAGATTAGAGTTTTGTGTACCAAAAAAAATTATAAATGTACCTTTGTGTGAAAAAAAAAAAATCGCATTTAAGAGATAATGGAAGCCCCCAGCTTATTCCACTTTATAGGCGATCTTCCTCAAACGCATATATTAATTCAAATATCTTCACCACGTGGCTAACTGTTAATTGGGTTGTATTAGTATACATACAGGGTGTAATCGATAAGTGTTTACAGGCCATAATTCCGTAAATATGAGAGATATCAGAAAACTTTTAACTGATATCGAAAGTACGTTATCCAATGAGTAAAATTACATTAATAACTTTTTCTAAATAGATGAAGTAATATTAAAAATACTAACTTAAAACGCTTCCATACATTTAGTATGACGACATACAGCCTTAAAGAATTTCGGGTGTCGTAAGAGATAAAACTGTTAGAGATTCGTTATTTGTACGAATACATTGTAATAAAATAATAATACTACCGTTTATGAAATAATTAATCTAACATTTATTCTTAAATAAAAAAATATTCGTATTAAACAAGTCTTTGAATGAACGATTACGTACTAAATGTATTGGAGGGTTTGAAGTTAATATTTGAGATATTTCTGATTTCATTCCAAAAAAGTTATTAGTGTAATTTTACTCGTTGGGTAATGCACTTTCGATATCAGTTAAAATTTTTCTGATATCTCTCATATTTACCGAATCATGGCCTGTAAACACTTATCGGTTACACCCTGTATTCCCCTCCTTATTTTGAAACCTCTCGATGATACTTAGCGGCACTACCGCGTTCTTTGAAATCCGCAAATTTCGAGGCTTTGTTCCTGGTCTCTACAATGACGTCTTCGTTGGAGTGAAAGAGACAAATCCTCGAAAGGCCACCCCAACAAGTGTCTTTGCGTTTTCTTTACTAAGACTATAGATATCGAACCTTTAGGACAACAGTGAAATATTTTCAAAGGAATTTCATACTGAGCGTGCGACAGGATTGTTTAAGTCGTAAACGTAGTTATCTGAAATAAGCGAACACACTCCCATTAATTAAATGAATACGGGAGCGCCAATGGGTGATGACTAATTGATTTATATGCTTTTTTATAGTTGAGTACTTACTGAGGTGATCTGTGATAAGTAATACCTGTGAATATGCATAGGAGTTTTTCACCTTGTACAAAAAGTGATATTGAATATTTCCATCAGTTGGGTCAAACCTACAGTTACAAGCCCAATGTGATATTCACTGTTTATTTCAAAATGTTTTTATCTGATATTTAGCAACTTACATTATAGTTAGTAGTTAGTTATCCATCAAAAGTTCTCTAAATGCAATCCGGATATGTTAACTTTACCATCTTTGGAATATCCATCAATATTGCACCGTCCGTTGTGACCTACATGCGAGGCTCACTGTACCCTAGCAAATAGATAAATGATTGAGAGGAGTTTACAAACTATCAGTCATTGATATGTTTCCAAGAAGGTCACTAGAACTGACATGTTATTAATTCTTGATTTTATAGAAATGATTCATGCATCTAGAATGGTAAATAATTATGGACAGTGATATTTAGTCTATGATGTCTTTA
Organism: Thaumatotibia leucotreta; assembly: GCA_025490895.1. Taxonomy (NCBI): domain Eukaryota; kingdom Metazoa; phylum Arthropoda; class Insecta; order Lepidoptera; family Tortricidae; genus Thaumatotibia; species Thaumatotibia leucotreta. The sequence continues at coordinate 52,595 of JALPQI010003270.1, forward strand.
ATATTTTTTGCTACAGATTTGTCAAAAGCATTTTTTGCTACAAATTTGTTCAAATGAAGGGTCCACGGAAAAAATATGTCCAGTGCTTAAAAAAAATCAGGGCAAATTCACACCTTAAATAAAGTAAGGTAGTTTTTCCTTCTGTAATTTGAATTGACTAGACATGATTTTTCCGTGGACCCTTCATTTAGATATGTGTATAATTAATTACATAGGTATTTATTATATAAATGACTTTATGTGTAGGTATCCAGCTTACTAGGATATAACGCACATTCCACAAAGTTGTTAGTATTCGTGTAGAATATAATAATAACGATAGTTAATAAAAAAGCATTAAAAAAATATTTCTAAAATAGGTACGATTTTTAAAGTTAAGCATCTAATAACTTTGTACTTCCTCAAGTTCCTCATATTCTAAAGACAAGCGGGTCTTAATCGCGTAAACTTACGTTTAATTATATCCTTATTATGATTTGTACTTCTTACCGTTTGAATTATGTCGCTACAGTTCCAGACTGTCGAGTCCCGTGTCTTCGCCTGGGCTAGCATCCACCTTATTTTTAGTGATGGAGGAACGGAAAACTACTTAGGGTCGACGAAACTTTTATTCGAAAAAAAAAATATTTTAAAAATAAAAATAAAACCGCCTTCAAAAATTCGCCTGAACTAAAAAGTAAAAAATAATTTTGGTTCCTACTACTTAGGATTTCCTACCCAAACCTTTAAACCTTTTACCCTATTAATTGAAATAAAATATTATGGCTAGGTACCCTACAGATTTCTTAGAAGTCGGTGCCAAGCGAAATACGTTTCTAGGTATATATTAGATAGAGCTTTGTAACTTACTGTCACTCCGATTACGCTTTTATCAACAGAATGGTCTGCCTCAGTCATTTTGATGAAAGCATAACCGGAGTGACAGTAAGTTACAAAGCTCTATCAAATACATATAAGTACTCGCGAAGTGAACATATTTGGCTTGGCACCGACTTCTAAGAAATCTGTAGGGTACCTAGCCATAATATTTTATTTCAATTAATAAGGTAAAAGGTTTAAAGGTTTGGGTAGGAAATCCTAAGTAGTAGGAACCAAAATTATTTTTTACTTTTTAGTTCAGGCGAATTTTTGAAGGCGGTTTTATTTTTATTTTTAAAATATTTTATTTTTTGCTTTTTAGTAGTGTAAATATAAAATCGTTATTCAGTATGCTCTAAATACTTATAATTAGAATGTACTGCACTGTAGTAGGCCATTAAACCTGAACTGGCGAACTTATATGAAAAATATGAATACAACAACAATTTCAAAGGTAACAGACTTAGCATGCCAATATTATTTAAAGAATCACTAACCGCTAACCAACATGTCATAACTACTAAGCAAACACTTGAATAGACCTCGAAAATGTATGACATTTGTTATACAGGGTGGAAAGGGACGACGTTCCTTCCCGCTACCGACAGAGTCTACCAACCATTACGATGAACTTTCAGTATGGGACCAACATAAAAATATTTAAAAAAAAATAACCCCTCATACAAAGTGAGTGATTAGTTAGAGTTCAATAGTATGGAAAAGTCAATTTTCCATGTACGCTTTCGATGTTGGTCCCATACTGAAAGTTCATCGTAATGGTTGGTAGACTCGGTCGGTAGCGGGAAGGAACGTCGTCCCTTTCCACCCTGTATACAAAGAATGATCCTCCAACCCCTAATCGTTAAGGAGTTATTCCTTTCATCATCAGCTCACCAACATGAGACTATGACCACCTAAAGGCAAATACTCGAATAGATTCCAAAATACACGAAATATGTTATACTTAAAGAATTATCACCCAACTCCTAATTGCTAAGGAGTTGTACCTTCCATCATCAGATCACCAACTTAAGATGTTCATGACTAGATGCAAATACTTGATTAGTCTTCGAAAATAAATGAAAAATGTCATGCGTGCCTACAACATTTGAAGAGTTCCCTCGATTTCTCCAGGATCCCATCATCAGATCTGGATCCGGTGACAATGGGACCAACTAGAAGGTATACCCTTTCAAACAAAAAAAGAATATTTCAAATCGGTCCACGCGTCTTCGAGTAATCGGGGAACATACATAAAAAAAAAAAAGATTTCGACGAATTGTAAACCTCCTCCTTTTTGAAGTCGGTTAATAACGCTTACTCTCACATACTAGTGTCAAATTACTATGGAGTTTTGACATTACTATCCGAAAATCGTTATTATTCGAATCGAGCTTTGATGTCAACTAGAGACCCTTACCATTTCTATAGGTGCCATATTGTCAACTTAATATACATATTATTATACTGTTTCGAAAAAATAAGTCCGGCTAAGTTTAGCCGATACTTCTCGGGTCAGTTGTGTAGGGTTAAAACCGGAAATAGTTTTTTTTTTACTAACAATAAAAAACAACATGTTTCATAATATACTTATGTTGCACAATTACTGGTATTTTGTGCTTATGATTAGGGTAGCCACAGCAGTATAATAGTGCTCTCACATTGGCATTACAAAATGTTTTGTGATATCTTCTTTCTTTCTTTGACATTCTAGAATTCTATAATATTGTCCTTACGCCGTTATTTAACATAAATAACATCATTGGATGGGAACAGCATTAAGGCGTATAAGTATTATTATTCTCTTTATTCAATTATCTTCTTATTATTAAGACTCGTATCAAAAAGTCCTTGGTTAAGTACTACAGTACTAGCTTACGCAAGCACGAACAGCTTTTAGGAAATGTATTCAGTATATTTATTGCTTTCACAGATGATACATTTTATTTGCTCAGCTATGAAACCCTGTAGGGCACAGCAACACAATAAAATACAATTAATAAACTAAGTTACTTAAATTACTAGCAGACACGGATCCAGCTTAACCCCCCCCCCCCACCCCTTGCCACTGGACTTAAGTATGCCTGGGCAGGGATCGGAAACCGTTATTATTTTCAAACCGTTACCATACGTCAACCCCAAACCATAATCATAAAGTTTTTGTTCTCATTAACCGATACTTCTTAATGTTCTTTGACGGAACGCTTAATGGCCGATTCTGTTCTCAACGAACGGAATAATAACGGTTTTCCTAATTCTGTTGTAAGAGATGAACTGTCATGTCATGTTCTTTTTATAAAGTTTCCGTTACGGTTAATGTTCTTTCAAACGTTTTTGGCCGCGAACGCTACGTTTAGTGTTCTTGGGAACGGAATAATAGTGGTTTTCCTGTCAAAATTGATTTGAACAAATAGACAATCACATGTGGTGCCTATTCTCCGATTAATCGAGATTGAATGTCGTATGGTTTGTATAAGGAAAACGTATTGAAATGACGTTTCGTGTCGTTTACTATTTTAATATTTATGGATACTGGAATAGAGACCCACTAGAAATTTAAAATCTGTTCCAAATTTAAACGCATAACCGAACGTAGTTAAGGAAAAAGGACGCAATACACTACAATCTGCCAATTTGTTTTAAATCCTATGTCAAAAGGAAAAGCCATCAATTTAAGTGACAAAGTGGCACCTTTTCGTTCACCTTTTCACCGCCACGTCAAAAAATAAAAGCGAGCAACACACGCCAAGCAACAAATTGCATGTAAACAACTAACTCAACAAAGTAAGTATCAGCTTCGTAGTGTTAAACGAACATATATTTTATCAGTTATATCAATTCATTGGCGGCGAAAAAATGTCCTTACCTACTGTTATCAGGAGGTAATGTTATGATTACAGTCACGTTAATTCCTATAGCAAGGCTAGCATATCTTGTGTTTAACATCAACTTGCCGCCACACTTCTCTTTTTAATCTATACAATTGAAAAAAGACGCGTAGCTGCGAGTTGCTTGTTAATTCAGAGTTTGCAATCTGTCATCAACCTCTTTTGAGAAACTGAACTTGCTTTTCAAAAGAGGTCGATAGATCTGAGTCCGTAGCTATGTTAGCTAACGTGCCAATTAGTGATTTTATTCTCTTTGGTGCCAATCGCTACGCTACGCTGAGCAGGTAGTGTATCGTAGTTTTCTCTCTGTCACTCTTTCTTATTGGTGTGACGAAGACAGTTGAGTTTCGTTCGCGACTGAATGTTAGCGATTGGCATATTGGTTACACAACATGTTCATATAATCATTTCATCGCCAACACAGTTAACTAATGTGTCTTGATGTTTTATGAATAAGGCAATTGGACTGGATGCGTGTAAGAGTTACGAATAAATGCAAAGTCATTTGCAGACACCAATAAACTAACATGTTTTACCACAAAAATCAACTATATTCCAAATAGCTGACTGGTGAGTCGTGAGACTGGTGACTTGCTTCAACCTTTTCAACGCCACGTAAAACTATAAAAGCTAAATTTGAACTTTACGCACGTGCATAGTTACATATTATTTTGTGGATGGTGACTTACAAATAGTCTTTGGCGTTGAAACTCTCTTGTTAATCAGTACCTACCAATATATCAGTCATTGTCCAATCTAATTGAAACCTTGTGGACGGCGATAACGGTTATGTTGGTAACACTGTTTCAACGCCAAAGACCGATATACAAGTCACAGATCAATAGAGACCTAGTCGCACTTGCTTATAGTTTTTGACAAATTCCTTTGTGACACTTTGGTGGCGTGGATGGAGTGACAGCTGCTGTTTTTGCCGTGGCATTGAAAAGGTTAGTGTTATGATGAGGTAAAAATTGTATTGACAGCGGTATCGTCATTCATGGTTCGTCTCAGTAAACTTAGCACAGGATCAGTGCGACAATATGTCGCCGCGAAATAGATTATCCATCTCCCTTTTATTCAAATTGTTGGTAAAAGATAGAAAATCTATACATGTAGCGATAACATACTGACATAGCAATCATGTGCTAAGCGTACAGTATAGTTCGAGAAATATAAATTGAACGTTTATTTTTACTATAATGTAGGTAGAAAGTTACCAATTTATATTTCACGAACTGTACTCTCAGTCGTCGTATGTCAAGTTCTTAAATTGATGCCGTTCTGATTGTGTCACTAATTTTTTATAGTTAGCATATAGTATAGCAAGATAGTAGTTAGAGCAACACACCCAAAGAAGATGTTGACGAAGGCTTAAATGAGCAATATGAAATAGACAATACAACAAATTACCAAAGTTGATATAGTTGACCCCAGTTAAAATGACGAATCAAGAATGGGTGACAAAGACTGATCGGGACCAATTCAAGATTTTAAGAAAAAACAATTGAGACGTCACTGAAAATAAAACTAAGGCTGCGTTTCACCAAACTTTTATTCGAAGAATAACGCTTTCTCTCAGATATATATATATATATATATATATATATATATATATATATATATATATATATATATATACATATATATATATATATATATATGTATGTATATATATATATATATATATATATATACATATATATATATATATGTATGTAGTGCTAAAGTACTATGGAGATTTGACATGACTATTCGAAAACAAGCGTTATATTTCGAATCAAAGTTTGGTCAAATCGACTAAGTGAAACACGTACACGGTCCAGAATCGAAATCTTTGATAGAGTTAACTGGGTTGGCGTGTGTACCTACTAAAACTAAAAAAGGAAAAATACTATATATATTAATATTTATTTATTCGTGGTTAGCTTGGTCTTCCACATTCCAGCGTTTCACCGCTGCCGCTGGAGTCAGCATATGAGTATATGACCGCAGCTGATCTGATGATAAAGAGTACTTTTGCGAGTACTTTAGGGAAAAGGATTCTTGCTATATCAAAGGGTTCCAGGATGGCTGGCACATACGCGGGTTAGGTCCTCTGGCATGGCATCTTCCACTTTCTTCTATGCTGGTATACCAAGGCATCCATTCAGGTGTCTTAATATCAAAGGGTCCATGGTATCTAAGGCTGTGGAACACGGCACCTCATTAGTTTGATTTGAGCGATTAAGTATGAAACACCATTATATAAGTGACACGATGCATGCAGGCCACGTTTCTTTAATAAAAAGATCGGTCGATCGATGTTATAATAAGATTATTATGCTTATACTGATGGATATGAGTACCTATAGATGATTTTATGAGATAAATACACTTTAATGGTAAAAGGATACCTTCTTATCAAATTCAATATCACATCATCAGTCTAATACAGTAACAGTGTTCTTGACGTGGGCCTCTTCTATTATTTTATTTATGCGTATGGGTACATTAGGTAGGACATAAATGACATAATGCCCATAATAGCCACGCTGGGCAAACGGATTGGTGATTGCAGTAATGTGTCCATTATGATGAGGCTGCTGCCCTGCCTCCATCTCAAATAATTGGATCAGCGTAGTACCGTCCCTTAGTCGACTCTTATAACACCCATCGGAAAAGTTCTCCAACTTGGTAGGTGGCAAATATATTGTTACTGCCGCACCACACAGCCTAAATTCAATGTATATGACTATAAATATTAAGTACATTTTATATATAATATAACCACTTACAATAATATCAATCAAACAAACATAGAACCTTATTGCCCTTGTAAGTTATATGACCACAACATAGAACCATGTAATATCGTGAATTTTAGACTATTAGTTGGCTATAGGTAGGTAGGTAGGTTCGAAATACAGGTTTCAGTAAAATACAGCTAAATACACATAGAATTACTACCGTAAAATTAGCCCACTTTGCCTCCAGGGGAAACATTGCCCAAAACTTGAATTTTAAATAAATTGGTTATTATAGAAAAAAAATACATTCCTATGGCGGCCTAACTATTTTTAGTATAAAATAGATTATGTGAGAAGCAACACCAAGTATGACTTTTGCGTCTATCTTCATCTAGTTGTTTGCTAGAGCTTCTTGAGTGAGGTTGATTATTTGGCGGGCAAAATCTTGGCAAAATATAGACATAAATTTCTCAAAACAGGGTGGTATTAAATGAAAAAAAAAAACCCATGACCTGTAGATTATTGTTGTATTTGTATGACAACAGTAGATTACATTGATAGTAGTTTTATTGGAAAAAGCTAATCAGAAAATAAGTTATGGCTTTGGGCAATTTTATCCAGTACTTTAGCAAACGGACATTGAAAACATTGCCCATCATGAAAAATAGCCTACAGTTGTCACTTTCAAGTTTTACCACTTTATGAAAATAGCGGAGGGTAATGTTTTTTTCAGTAAATTACGTTTTTATAACTCCGTTATTTTATTTTACGTGTACAAAATGTTCGGAACCAATAACTATACTCTCAATTGTCAGTTTCGTTGTCTGCTGCTTCGTTAGTGGGCTGATATTTATATCAATATAATATTATCTTGATTCCCATTCAAAAAACGGTTTTATTATTATTGCATTAAAACAAATAATACATTTTGGACTGTTTTACTTCACTAGTATATTAATACTTTGAACAAAAGTTAAACGTCTTTAGTTAAGATATCTACTTAAAAGTGACAACCCTAGCATTTGCGAATTGCGTTAGTGGACCTTGTATGAAAAAGAGCGAAAACGGGTAGGTAACATTGCCCAACCAATTTACTCAAAATTGGTTGGGCAATGTCTTGTCCTGTCTAACAAAGGCTTATCCCTGAGTTATAAACATGAAATGGTAGAATTGCCCAAAAACCTTCTGTGATCGTAGTATTATTGTCATACGAGCTATTTTTAAGCACTAAATTGAGGTGGGCAATGTTGATCAAGAACGAGATTACTTTGCTCGCCTTCTGTAGGTGCATTCAGACCAAAAGAACATTCGCTATTCTAACCTCCCACTCTACGAAATTCGATCGTTACACAAAACGTGATTGGTTGATTTCGTAGAGCGGGGGATAGAACAGCGAATGCTCTTTTGGTTTGCACGCACCTTAAAACGACAAAAACCTGATCTAAATGATGATCTAAAAATTATTTCTTCATGTGAGCCGATTCGTACGATCACAGTGCACATGCTGAGCAGAAAAAACTTCAAGGTTTTATATATTTTTTTGAGATATTTTAGGATTTCCGAAAAAAGCGGGCAATGTTGACTACTTAGTTTCACGGTACTATGAAAAAATGTAACATACAACCTTGTAATTATAATATTGCGGCAGCAAAATATTTGGCCCGCGTTGGGATCACGCAAAATAGGCACGTTAGATGTCGAGTTGCGGAAAATGGCGAGAATACAATATCAAAAAACCGGCCAAGACCATGTCGGGCCATGCTCAGTATAGGGTTCCGTAGTTATTCGAAAACGGCTGGGCCGATTACGTTCGAAATGGTTTTATTTTTAAACCCACAGCCCAGCAAAGTTTTTATTCTACCACTTTGTTAGCATAATTAATATGTATACCAAATTCTAGTACTAACGGCCCAGTGGCCGTCTGTCTGTCCGCAGCATAGCTCAGTTGCTGCGGACAGACAGACGGACAGACGGACATGGCTAAACTATAAGGGTTTTTTGTTTACTACGAAACCCTAAAAATAACGCATGAGGAAAAAAACCGGCCAAGTGCATGTCGATCTATGCTCAGTATTAGCGTTCCGTAGTTGGTCGAAACTGGCTAGACCAATTATGTTCAGGATAGTTAGTATTATCTATCAGCATGCCTTAAGCCAAATATGTAAGATATTTTTGATATTTTTCGAAATAGTGAATTTGGAAAAAACCTATACTCTTTTTGAAATACCTATTCACGGATACCCCACATTGTATTCACGTGTAGGGGAGGAACCCCAATAGTTTTTTTTTGGATATTTATTATTCGAGTTTGTCGGCTTAAACTAATATGTATACCTACAACTAATTGCAAATGGTCACTGATCTAAGCACGACGAGCAGACAGACGGACTACCGCACGAAACGATAGATGAAGAGTGATAGAGCGCTGACACACTCTAGCACCATGCTAAGAAGAGTATGCTGACTGATAGACAGACGGACTAACGGACAGACAGACGGACAAACGGACATGGCAAAACTATAAGGGTTTTTTATTTTTTTATTTGAACTATGCCCGATCATAACAATTTTTTTTTTAACGAAAAAAGTGTTAACGCTTTCACAGCCAGTAACAAAAAAGCTCGTTTAAATTTGAATTCTAAAATGTTATTAACAGAGTTCTTAATCACAATTGGGTATGTCAAGTTTTTTGAAGTGGTGTAAATTATATTTTATTTGGATGATAGGCTTCCTAAGGATCACGAAAAACCAGTTATTTTATTTTTATAACTATTAATTTATTATTAATATTATTTATAATATTTTTAATTTATGGCTCACAAGCTAAACGACTTTTGCGCTACTGAAAATTAAAAAAAAACACATGATGGTTGTCAAATATGTCACTGTCAAAAATAACTACGTATATAATAACAATAAAAACGTGTTATTGAGTATTATTTTGATACATAGAATAGTCACTACACTCACATTGAAATGCTCTTCACAAACATATAGGGTCCGTTTCGGGCAATTTATATCCAACGCGTGACACCAAGTTGGTTGTAAACATTTTGGTACACATAGAAAAGCTGAGTCGGGAAAGTCGCGTCTGTATTTCTTACAGCTGGGTACGAAGCACATGAGCATATCTCTGTAATACTCCGTCACGGTTCGGTTGCAGTCACTATTCATTGTATCTAGATGTACGTGAAGCAGTCCAATAGTCAAAACCAGGGTCGTCAGAAAGGCAAGAAAACGTAGTCCAAAAAGCAGAGCGTAGGTAGTCACAGGAAGATCCAAACGTTGTCCAAAATATCGTGCAGGGGTCATGGAGTAGTGCGGCAAGATCAAGAGTCCAAAATTCGTGCTGAGGTCGTTAAAAATATTCTATAAATCACTGAAACCACCAAATGCAATCGAACGAACAAAACCGTTGAAAGACGTAGTTATTTTTGACAGTGACATATTTGACAACCATCATGTGTTTTTTTTTAATTTTCAGTAGCGCAAAAGTCGTTTAGCTTGTGAGCCATAAATTAAAAATATTATAAATAATATTAATAATAAATTATTAGTTATAAAAATACAATAACTGGTTTTTCGTGATCCTTAGGAAGCCTATCATCCAAATAAAATATAATTTACACCACTTCAAAAAACTTGACATACCCAATTGCGGAAATAACGCATAATCTATTTTTATTTTTTGTTACTGGACATTGTATTTTTTAGGGTTTGTTAAGAATTATTTCTATTTCTAGACGGATCCAAGAATAGATGGATGGAAAGAAGGACTAACCAACAGATAGATTAACAGTCAGACGGACGGACGAACAGACAGACAGACTGACATGACGAAATTGTAAGGGTTCCTAATTTACTACGGAACCATAAAAAGTACTTACACCCAGAATAATTGAAAAGGCAATCATTTCAAGTAATATCCGGTCGAAATATGTTTCTTTGTAGAAATAAACGGGCAGACAGACGGACGGACAGACATACAGACCGACAGACAAACAAACAGACAGACAACGGATGGACAGATGAACAGACAGACACTCAGATAGATAGACAGAAAGATCGACAGATGAACAGACAGACAGACAGACAGGAAGATCGACAGATGAACAGACAGACGGCAGACCGTCAGACAGACAGAAAGACAGACGGAGATGGCGAAAATGTAAGGGTTCCTAATTTACTACAGAACCGTAAAAAGTAATTACAGCCAGAATAATTGAAAAGGCAACCATTTTAAATAATATCCGGTCAAAATATGTTTCTTTGCAGAAATAAACGGTTGGAAAGACGGACAGACAGACATACAGACCGATAGACAAACAGACATACAAACACACAGACAGACAGACAGACAGATAGACAAACAGACGGATGAACAGACAAACAGACAGACAGACGGAAAGATCGACAGATGAACAGACAGACAGACGGACAGACAGACAGACAGACAGACGGACGGAAAGATCGACAGATGAACAGACAGACAGACGGACAGACCGTCAGACAGACAGACAGACAGACGGACGGAAAGATCGACAGATGAACAGACAGACAGATGGACAGACCATCAGATAGACAGAAAGACAAACAGACAGACAGAGGGATGAACAGATGAACAGATAGACATACATACAGACAGACAGACATTTCAAGTACAGAGACAGACGGACGGACAGACAGACAGACAGACCGACAGACAAACAGACAGACAACGGATAGACAGATGAACAGACAGACAGACAGACATACAGACAGACAGACGGACATGGCGAAAATGTAAGGGTTCCTAATTTACTACAGAACCGTAAAAAGTAATTACAGCCAGAATAATTGAAAAGGCAACCATTTTAAATAATATCCGGTCGAAATATGTTTCTTTGCAGAAATAAACGGGCAGACAGACGGACGGACAGACAGACAGACAGACCGACAGACAAACAGACAGACAACGGATAGACAGATGAACAGACAGACAGACAGACATACAGACAGACAGACGGACATGGCGAAAATGTAAGGGTTCCTAATTTACTACATACCGTAAAAAGTACTTACAGCCAGAAAAATTGAAAAGGCAACAATTTTAAATAATATCCGGTTGAAATATGTTTCTTTGCAGAAATAAACGGTTTACAAACGGACGGACAGACATACAGACCGACAGACAAACAGACATACAAACACACAGACAGACAGACAGACAGATAGACAAACAGACGGATGGACAGATGAACAGACAGACAGACATACAGACAGACAGATAGACAGACACACAGACAGATAGACAGAAAGATCGACGGATGAACAGACAAACAGACAGACAGACGGAAAGATCGACAGATGAACAGACAGACAGACGGACAGACCGTCAGATGGACAGGCAGACAGACGGGGGGAAAGATCGACAGATGAACAGACAGACAGACGGACAGACCGTCAGACAGACAGACAGACAAACAGACAGACAGACAGACAGACAGAGGGATGAACAGATGAACAGACAGACATACATACAGACAGAAAGATCGACGGATGAACAGACAAACAGACAGACAGACGGAAAGATCGACAGATGAACAGACAGACAGACATACAGACAGACAAACAGACTGACAGACAGACAAACATACAGACAGACATACAGACAGACAGGTGGATGCACATGGCGAATCTGTGACGGTTTCTAATTTACTACAGAACCCTAAGAAATACACCCAGAATAATTGTAAAAGCAATAATTTCGAATACTATCTGGTCGAAACACGTTTCTTTGCGGAAACAAACGACCGTATAGACGGACGGACAAACAATCAGACAGACAGAGAAACAAACAGACATACAGACAGACGGATGGACAGATAAACAGAAAATATACTTTCATTCGCCAAAGAAATGTTCGTTTAAATTTGAACTTTACTACGATGTTAATAGAGTTCAAGATCACAACTGCGGAAGTAACGAGCTAAGCCGAGTTTAGACCTGGGTCGCGTTTTATAAAGTTTCATTTTACAATTTCGCTGTTTGCCTCTCTAACGCACGCACATAATATATTGGCTAGAAAGAGAGACAAACGGCAAATTGTAACTTTATAAAACGCGACCCTGCAAAGTTTTGAAAAAAAGAGTTGTAGATATTTGCCACTAATTCCTACCAATATTGTACCTACCGTGTGGTGACGGCAGTATGGATATATTTTGTCACCACCCCAACTCCTCCTGTGGGTGTCGTAAGAGTCGACTAAGGGATTGAAGTGTCACTGACTATTATTTGATAAAAGATTGATGATGGGCAGCAGAGTCATCATAGTGGACATACTACTGCGATCGCCAATCCGCTTGCCCAGAGTGGCGATTATGGGTATTTACCTCCTAATGCGCCTATACGCATAGTAAATAGGAGAGGCCTACGTCCAGCAGTGGACTATCATAGGCTGATGATGATGATGATTTGCGTCTCAAAACTTGCGGCAATAACTTGCAAGTGCAAACTCAGCTTTGTGTCTTTTCAAAAGGGCTTATTTCTACTCTGGCAATAAGGATTATTTTTTCTATATTTCCATAAGAGAAATTATCTCTATTGACAAAGTGGAAATAAGCCCTTTTGAGAAGACATTCCACAGTTACGATATAATGAATTCATAACAAAACAACATACGTAATTGTGGGACAAAGTCATTTTGCGTCCGGCGGAATGTAGCCAGCAACGCCATATTGCTAGTTGTGCTAAGCTCACCTGACGCCAATAGAACGCAACTCCAAGCATCGGGGTTCCATTAAGGGAAATAATAGGAACTGCAACTGTCTTCTTGAGCAATTCACGTATCATACCTATCACTATGTTGACTATTCAAGACGAGTGGTATGCATCCATAACTGCGTAGGTATTAGGAGTATGAATGCAATAAGTGCAGGTTATAGTAAGTATATATATTTATTTACCAAGGAGCCGAGCCGATATTACAAGACAGGTGCCGGTAGTAGACCAACATCGGGCGTCTTACTCCTCCGTCTTACCTCCTTCTCATTAAACTCTAAAATTAACATAGAAAGAAATATCTACTAATTAGAAAGTTCACAAACTTATCATTATAAACATATCTATGTTAGAAACACATTGACAGCCCAGTCAACAACACGTTGTCAGGTAACCAATTTCCAGGCAAGTTCCCGTCGACGGCGCTAGGAGGCGCCAGAATTGCTAGCACATATTGCATCCTTTCATTTAATTCAATTTAAACCTTTTTCATCATGCGGCCAATACCACACGTCAAACCTAAATGGCTAGTCAAATGAAATAAAAATACGAACTATATTCGCGTGGAAAAGAGAGAGCGAGTGGCGGCATGTTTACGTCATCGCGAACAGTTTAATAATGGTTCACGGAACTTTATTTTTCGTTCATCTCTAGTAACGGTAACCAGAAAAGTTTTGTTCTTTCATATAAATCATATAATGTTCTTGTCAAAACCGTTATGTCAAAGAACGGAATTTTTCCGTTCATCTTGAATATTGTGAACCAGAAATATTGTGTTCATCTACAAAACCTTTATCGTAGTTAACCGTTACTAATACGAACGGAATTAATAACGGTTAAAGAACAATATCAAATGGTTAATCGAGAACGGTTCCGATCCCTGTGCCTGGGTGCTGTTTTAAGTATTTAAGTATAAAATATTATCATAAGGCAATGCCCCACCTCAACGAAGTCCTGGATAAGGGCCTGTTAAATAGTATGGCTTAGGAACACTGATGCATCCGTGATGTATTGTATGTATATTATATCTAAGATAGGACATAAGAGAGGCAAAGGCGATGAAAGCTCTTGACTGTCTACAAAACAAATAATATGGCAACGCAATATGTGATAGTATTAAAGTGAAAACCGATAAGAAGCTAGTGCCAATAACGATTTTACGACGAGTGATAAACGTTTATGCTTACGATTGCGAATCTTTGTATTTTTATCTTAATATTACTTTGAAACTGCGTGATTTGTATGACAATATGAAATAGAAGACCGCGCTAGGTGGTTGAATAGAAGTCAATAATTATCGTTAATAATGATTTTTCGTAAACTAGGCTGTACAATCCAAACTCAAGTAAGGTTAGCTTTGCGTTAAACAGTTTAATCAAAATTTGGCTATTTCATTAAGTCAAAATTGTAATTAAGCAGTTCTAACGAAAGTAACTCATGCTTCATTCATACTAAGAGTATGAAAGTGTAAAGGAAAGAAATGAAATTAACATGTGGTGACCTACCACACTACATGCCTACGTGAATGTGCTAAGTCCGCGCGCAGGCGCGCTGAGCGGCCGTTGCCATGGCAACGAAACAAACAACATTGCTGTCAGTAGTGTCTGTTCCATTCAAATCTCGGTAATGGTGATTGTGGTGATAACCGTTAACTAATTGTAAATGATTAATTGTAAATTATCTGTAACTTATGTAAATATACTTGTAAATAACAAAATAACACGCCTTCTGATTTGTGGGTGCTAAACACACGACCCCCACAACTGGTGACGCCGACGTGAGTAGAAGAAAATACATGAAAAAATGTCTACGGAAAATCTCAGTAATTTCGCCGATGCCGCAGAAGGACAAGTTTGTAAGGTAGGAGTACGTGTACCGCCGTTCAATGCAGACGAACCCGCATTATGGTTCGCACAAATAGAGGCGCAATTTCATCTTTCGAAAATATCTGTCGACGAGACGAAATTTTATTATGTCGCTGGACAGTTAGAGGCGCGATATGCTATGGAGGTGAAAGACATCATCACTAACCCTCCCGCTTCCGACAAATACGGTAAAATCAAATCGGAATTAATCAAAAGGCTCTCTGCTTCGCAAGAAAAAAGGACGAGGCAATTATTAGTCCATGAAGAGCTCGGCGACCGTAGTCCGTCTCAGTTTCTACGCCATCTACAGAATCTTGCCGGTACCGCAGCGACCTCCGACCTGTTAAAAACAATTTGGACCGACCGTTTACCTCACAATGTACAAACCATATTAGCTTCACAGTCCGAACAACCACTAGATAAACTTGCAGATTTAGCCGACAAAGTGTTTGAACTCGCCCCTACCATTCCTCGTGCTCCTGTAGTTGCAGCCACTTCTAGTACTGCCACCGCCTACGTACCAGCTCCACAGGATCACAACTCGCCTTACGACGCTATGGCGCAACAGATAAGTGAACTCACAAGGCAGGTCGCTATGTTGAGCAGTGAATTTAGAAGAGGACGCACACACTTGCGTTCGCGCTCACGGTCATCTTCAAAGTCTAGGTACAGTCGCTCACATTCTAGACTACCGCAGCCGCCGCCTAATCACCACCACTGTTACTATCACTATAACTTTGGAGATAAAGCTCGCAACTGCAAAAAGCCCTGTAATTTCAATTCGGAAAACTCATCGGGCGGTCGGAATTAGCGGCCAACGACTGCCCCTCTGCATCTGGCCGTCTTTTTATTACCGATCGGACTACAAAGCTAAGGTTCTTAGTTGATACTGGTTCCGACTTATGTGTTTTTCCCCGATCGGCCGTCAAGACGCCATGCCCTCAATCCAAATTCGACCTGTTAGCGGCAAATAAGAGTGTCATACACACCTACGGCGCAATACATCTATCACTCAACTTGGGATTACGTCGATCTTTTCCATGGAATTTTACCATCGCCGATGTCTCAAAACCAATTATAGGAGTCGATTTCCTCTCTTATTATGACTTGTTAGTCGACTGCAAGTATCAACGGTTACTAGATAGAACTACAATGTTATCGGTAGCCGGTGTGCGCTACGAATCGGCCGAAAATATAGGCTCTATAAAAGCAGTTATAGGTGAGTCGGAATTCCATGACATCTTACGTGAGTACCCCACGATTACCAGACCTCCAGGTAAACACTCACCATCGAAGCACAACACCCTGCACTTCATCAGGACCACGCCTGGACCACCTGTATCCTGCAAACCTCGCCGCCTTGACCCGTCGCGCATGCAAGCTGCTAAGAAGGAATTCGAGGATATGATGGCATCTGGTATAGCTCGCCGTTCAGAAAGTCCTTGGGCCAGTGCACTGCACCTAGTAAAGAAGAAGGATAGCACTTGGAGACCTTGCGGTGACTACAGAGCACTGAATGCTAGAACAATTCCAGACCGATACCCCGTTCGTCATATTCACGACTTTTCATACCAACTGTCAGGTTGTACCATCTTCTCTACCATAGACCTGGTCAAAGCTTACAACCAGATAGCCGTGAACCCTGATGACATACCGAAAACAGCCATAACAACCCCGTTTGGGTTATTTGAATTTCCCTTTATGAATTTCGGTCTAAGGAACGCTGCACAGACCTTCCAGAGGTTCATAGATGAGGTATTGCTCGGCCTGGACTTCTGCTATGGTTACTTAGACGATATACTGGTATTCTCATCATCTTTGGCAGAACATAAAGATCATCTTCGCCAGTTGTTTGAACGTCTGACGCAGTACGGCGTATGGATCAACATATCTAAGTGCGTGTTTGGTCAATCCGAAGTCACCTTCCTTGGTTACCGTGTGACAGCTTCAGGTACCAAACCCTTGGAATCTAAAGTGCAGGCAATCCAGGACTACGCTGTACCGAAGACCGTCAAAGAGCTCAGACGATTCCTAGGTATGATCAATTTCTACCGCAGATTTGTACCCAATGCTGCACAACTTCAGGCACCGCTTCATTCCATTCTATCAGGACCTAAAGTTAAAGGATCACATCCGGTGAACATGACACCTGAGTTGCTAAAAGCTTTTGAAGACTGTAAGTCATCGTTGTCGAAAGCAACACTCTTAGCTCATCCAGATTCTTCTGCACAGCTCGCAATTTTCACCGATGCTTCCGACACTTCAATTGGCGCAGTTCTTCAGCAGCTCATTGATGATACTTGGCAACCATTGGCATTCTACTCGCACAAGCTTAGCAAGCCACAAGCAAAGTATAGCCCGTACGACAGAGAACTCCTGGCTGTGTACGAGGCCATTAAATACTTCCGTCATATGGTAGAAGCCCGAGATTTCGTAGTTTACACAGATCACAAGCCACTTACCTTTGCTTTCTCCACCAACAAAGATAAATGCTCACCAAGGCAATTCAGATACTTGGACTTTATCTCGCAATTCACAACCGATCTAAGATTCTTACCTGGCACTCTCAACGTTGTCGCCGACGCCTTATCCCGTGTTGAAGAAGTCATCATCCCTATCGACTATCAGGCTCTTGCACGATCTCAGGAAGCCGATCGAGAGCTGCAAGTTCTGATCAATCATGGTTCGTCACTCCAACTGAAGAAGATACCTACACTTCATAACACTTTACCTGTCTTCTGTGATACTTCTACTGGACAATCTCGTCCATATGTCACACCAGAGTTTCGAAAGCCAGTTTTCGAGCAACTACACCGACTTCATCATCCAGGATGCTCAGCTACAGTGCGACTGGTTTCAGAAAGATTCGTATGGCCAGGGATACGCAAAGATTGTAGAGAGTGGGCTAGGCAATGCTTAAAATGCCAACAAACCAAAATCATTCGTCATACCATTTCACCACTTTCCACTTTCATCACTCCATCCTCGAGGTTCGCTCATATTCATCTCGACCTCGTAGGGCCCCTAACCCCTTCCTCTGATTACAGATTTTGCCTCACGGTAATCGATCGATTCACGCGATGGCCTGAGGTATTTCCACTCAGAGACATCACAGCCGAATCCTGCGCTAAAGCCCTAGTATCTGGCTGGATCGCCAGATTCGGATGTCCACTACGGATCACCACAGATCGTGGCCGACAATTCGAGAGCCAACTTTTCAAAGCGCTGACCTCGTTAGTTGGTGCACACCACTTCCGCACCACGGCTTATCATCCTGCTGCTAACGGTATGATAGAAAGACTCCATCGTCAGCTCAAGTCATCCATCATGTGTCATTCTTCATCATCTACATGGATTGAATCTCTTCCACTGATCCTGCTTGGTATTCGAAGCGCCGTTAAGGAAGATCTACAGGCTACCCCGGCAGAGCTCGTCTACGGCGAGACGCTTCGCTTACCAGGCCAATTCCTGTCACCTCTACCTGACTACAAAGTGGCAGATGTTACAGAGTACGTCACACGCCTTCGTTCTCACATGGAGAAGCTTACACCAAGACCAGCATCGTGGCATACATCGTCTTCCCCATTCTACATACCACGTGATTTAGAAACTTGTTCACACGTTTTCCTCCGTGTCGATCGTGTACGTGGCTCACTAGAACCACCTTACGAAGGCCCATACAGAGTAGTCAAACGCCAGCCTAAATTCTACACTATTGACATCAAAGGCAAACTGAATAACGTCACAGTAGATAGACTCAAGCCAGCCTACATCATGCGAGAAGATTTACCTAAATCACCAACCAGTGACGAATCCAAACCGGCAGAACAGCAGAAGCAAACGAAGAGTGGAAGAGTCGTGAGGTTCCCCAGCAGATTTCGACCGTAGTCACGGTCTGGCCAGGGGGAACATGTGGTGACCTACCACACTACATGCCTACGTGAATGTGCTAAGTCCGCGCGCAGGCGCGCTGAGCGGCCGTTGCCATGGCAACGAAACAAACAACATTGCTGTCAGTAGTGTCTGTTCCATTCAAATCTCGGTAATGGTGATTGTGGTGATAACCGTTAACTAATTGTAAATGATTAATTGTAAATTATCTGTAACTTATGTAAATATACTTGTAAATAACAAAATAACACGCCTTCTGATTTGTGGGTGCTAAACACACGACCCCCACAAACACTAAATTGAGGTCGTATATAGTTCTTATTGTTCCTAACCTCTTATAACCCGACGCCATAGAACTTTGCGTATTTTATTCAAATTTTCTGCTTTCATCCGAATATTTTTTACTTCAATTACGCGTTGAATTTTTGCGTCCTCGCTAAATAAATCGTTATTTACGTTCACACAGTTTGATTAATTAAGTAAGTTTGCAACAGCTTTTTCACGCAGTGCCCGTAAAATTAAATTCTATGTGAGCATAGACAAATAAATCTCACTAAACTGTTATTTATACGCATTTCACCGCACTGAGGGATTTTATTTTTTCCAATAAAAAAGCTCTCGGTTCGGCGTGCGTCGAATAAATACCAATTTTGTCGAAAGATACTTTTACACAAATGAGCTGTGTTGGATCCACTGGTAACACTTCTATGAAAGGTATTTTTTTGTATTTGCGATAAGTAATTTATTTGTAATGAATTACAAAATTAAAAACACAAAATTACTATTTTATTATCGAACTAAACTAACAATAAATATAAAAAACAGTTTTCATTTAAAGTACTATAAGTTATAACTATTCATATTTTTTTTCATATTTTTCGGATCCATGGATCAAACGTCAAGGGAGAAGGGAATCAATTTTCTTAAATTCTGGAGACGAATCTCCGAAAATATTGATTAAATAAAAATCTGTTAGGTTAGGACTCTTATTCATTGTAAAATACCTATTACCACTTTGTCGGTGGGATTGATATACATATTTCAGCTTTCTAGTGCTAACGGTCACTGAGATTATCCACGGACAGACGGACAGACAGACAAACAGACTTGGCGAAAGGGTTTCATCCAAGTTGACTAGGGAACCTTAAAAACGCATCAATAAAAAGATTTATTAAGTAAATAAGTTTTTCCTGGTTCAAGGCCGAGTACATATATCACGTAGCCCACGTGATCGATGGCCCCGCAGGCCGTCGTAAATCTAACACTTGACACCGGGGGTCATGCGGAAATTTCACAAAAACTAAAGCTGTGGTGTCTGGTTCACTCCTACAGTCGCTATCAGATATATCGTTACGGCCATGGCATTCAGAAACATTTGAGCAGGCTTCTATTGTCGCGGCGTTAGAGTGCTGTTCAGATATTTTTGAGCGCCACCGCCGCTCCGATGTATCTGATAGTGTCTGTACATCATAGACATAGACATACTTTTTTCCTTTAATTGGACAAATCTTTTATCGTATTTAGTTCTTCTTGTTCCCCTTTAATATTTTCAACGCGAAGAACTCTTAGAGGTGTCGTGTGTTGTCGAATCTACCATGTCAGCTGCACTTAAAGTAGTCATGAGCCTAAAAAGTACACCATCTGTACTAAAAAAATATTTTTTGTAACTTTAAAACGGTTTGAAACAGACGTAGTTGATATATTATAAACCCGATATCGATAATAAAATGTTTCTCATCCTAGTTTCATTGCGACAGTCTTTTGTTTTGCTATGGAGTTTGGCTCTGTGTGATGATGAACCAGTGCATGTGCATGCAGACCAAAAGAGCATTCGCTGTTCTATCCCCCACTCTACGAAATCAACGAATCACGTTTCGTGTAACGATCGAATTTCGTAGAGTAGGGGGATAGAACAGCGAATGCTTATTGGTCTGAATGCACCTTCAGCGACCTAAAGAATGACGCCGCAGAATAATAAAAAAAAACTTTATACCGCCATTACCGAGTTAGCCGGTAATCTGCAGCCTTATCTACAGGACGCACGCCCGCGTTCAAACGGGCGCTCCACACTGCACAGAAAGTTACGACTTTACCCGGTGTAAGCGGCTTGGAATTTGTATAATCCTATGTTTAATTCTAAATAGTTGTAAAATCTGCTTTGTATCGTAGGTACTATCGCTAAAACTGTGAGTTGTCTATCGGTAGACCTTATGCCTTTTGTAATAAGGTCCACCGTACAATTAAGAGTGTTTTTGATTGTGCTACATATTCACAATAATTCTATGTATTTATCTATATGTTGTGCCGTGTGGTGACGGCAGTAAGAATACATTTGTCACCACCCCAACTCCTCCTGCGGGTATCGTAAGAGTCGACTAAGGGATTGAAGTGTCACTGACCACTATTTGATAAAAGATTGATGATGGGCAGCAGCGTCATCATAGTGGACAGTGTGGACACAATACTGCGATCGCCAATCCGCTTGCCCAGCGTGGCGATTATGGGCATTTACCTCCTAATGCGTCTATACGCATAGTTAATAGGAGAGGCCTACGTCCTGCAGTGGACTATCATAGGCTGATGATGATGATGATCTATAAGTTGTAACCTGTATTATGCTTAGGTGTGACCTTATGCACAATCCCTCGATAAATATATCCGTCAGATAAAAAGGACTCCAAAAGTCATGATTTTAACATTAAATAATAATCAAATAAACAATGAACAATTAAGTGACAATTACCTGTGTACTGTGCATATTAAGCCTGTTGAGAGACACGACATTTCATATAATCACACCCTAAATGTCACTAAAAGCCTCAGGGTTGAAAGTCAAAAATCCTTTCACTAGGTCTGACGAGTCTTATAAATGGCGATAAGTGTTGAATTCGCGCCGACACTTGACGTGAGACAGATAAATGGCTTCATTACGGCAGCGTCGGTGTAGGATCACTTTTCTCCCATCAGCGGACTCAAGCTGATCAGATTTTAGGCATCAGTAGCCCTACCATGAGATTCCGCTACGTTATTTGGGTCATTTGCAGAAAAAGTGTATCTTTTAATTTTTTTATGCGATCCTGGACTGTAATACACCATTTTACTCGGCATCGTGCGTACTTTTCAGAAAAAGTATGTCTCTAATGTCACGAAAATAAGTACTTATGTTAATTGAGATTTCTCAGTTTAGTTACTCCCATAGTAAAGGTATGAAAAATTCTGTAACAAATTTGAGATTTTTTTAATCAGTTTAGTTCCATTTCGTTTCATACATTTAGTATGGGAGTAACTAAACTGAGTAATCTCAATTTACATACTTATTTTCGTGACATTAGGGACATACTTTGTTTGTTTCATAACGGAAAAGTACGCACGATGCCGAGTAAAATGGTGTATTACAGTCCATGATCGCATAAAAAATTAAAAGGTACACTTTTTCTGCAAATGACCAATTTACGCGCGTTTACTTTCTATCCATCTCGCTCGCCTTTGCGTATTGGCGCGAGCGAGCCGGATAGAAAGTAATCGCGTAAATAACTCATTGGAATCTGGAACGACACGTAACTTAAATAAAATAGGCACACAAATCATCAGTGGGTGAATATCTGAGCGTTGCAACCGCTTAATTTTGGTGGCATAATTTTTGCCGAAGTTTCTAGAGTCTGGCTAATGAAATATTGCCCCAACTTTTGGCGGGAAATTCAAAAAATCTAGGGCTGGATGTGTGACAGCCCCAGATTTTTTGAATTTCCAATATTCCATTAGCCAAACTCTATTCGTTGCAATACTTGCAATGCAGTGCTACTTTGTCATTTGAAGGAGGCACGGTACCTTATACAAATTACGAAGATATTTACCCCAGTACAACCTAAAAAATAAGGCTGACTTTCCATAGCATTTGACATCTTTGACACATCGTGAAACACGCTCGCAGATATATTTTTCCTAATAAATATCAATAAAAACAAAAAATGTATGTGAACTGAAGGCTTTAGATTTTAAGTTCGTAATAAAACCAAGATTGTGTTCTAAACGTGCGTGATTCTGTTTTTAGATTGTACTGACGATTGGTATAAGTTTTTTTTTAGTTACAGTCAGAAAACTCAGTGGCCCTTATTTTGTTTTGAGGAGTATATCTTTACATACACGATATTCATAATATACATAATAAGAATATAAAAAAAAACAAATGTTTCTGACTGTAAGTCAGAATTGTGCGACGCTGTGCTCACTCATCAAAATGTAAGTACCCAATGGAACACACGTAGACACGCGACTCAATCTTCTTTGTCAATTTCACGGTTCCATGACCACGTAACATATTTACCTTTTAACAAGCTTTTAACTGACATCATAGCATTCTTATTTACCCACTGTATCACTTTTGCGATATATTGTTTACTCGTTACGTAAATCATACCTAAAAAATCTACATCTAATTACAAATAAAAAGTGATCTGAAGGAGTTCGTAACCATCCTTAAGTTCGAAATCTCAAAGCACAAAGTCAGGTCCACATTTTATGCAACTGCTTAAAATTCTGCGTACATTAGAAATATCTAACGAAAGGGCTGTCCCCGCATTAATGAGCCGACCTCTGTGTATTCCCATCAGGTACACAAACCACTTTAACGTGACCTTGAGGTTCGTAAGAATTTCGTGTATCTGTAGATGCATTTTGTTTTTATACACCGATCGGTTCTTCATGTAATGGGGATATACCTAAATTTTTGCTTTACAGCGCGTTTCAATATTAGCAAACTGAGGCAAGTGTAATTCCTGATTACTTATGCGTTGTTGTTATAAAAATGGGAAAAATTATATGGCTATGCAACATCGAATTAAATTTGTTTGAAGACGAAAGTCTTTGATCAGTGTGTGTTGCCAGTGATGACATACGTGGTCGCTTACAGTGGGCCTTAAGAAGTCTCAAAGTCCCCAAAGGGCAATGGATCTCTCCTTGTTCTTCTCTCCTCATTGCTCTTTGGGTGACTTTAAGGTAGAGGTGGCTAGGAATCACTCTGATGACTCTGAGATCGTATCAGAAATGAGGCCATCCGCAGCAGAACCAAAGTAACCGATATAGCTCTCCGAATCGCTAAACTGAAGTGGCAGTGGGCGGGGCTCGAGTGGCGACCACGTACCGGAAGGCGCAGCGTGGGTAGGCATGGACAATGTGGACTGATGACCGGGTGAAGGCTGCAGGAGTCCGCTGGATGCGGGTGGCGCAGGACCGGTCATTGTGGCAATCTTTGGGGGAGGCCTATAATTCAGCAGTGGACGTCTGATATGATGATGGTGATGGTGAACGAATTTAATGACATCTATCGTCACTCTCGCATGGCAATAGAGGTTATCTACATTGTCCGTAAGAGTCGAAGTGGTCGCCATGGCCGAAATCGGTTGGCCTCCTCATCAACAGCATTCCACTATTTGCTGGGGTAGAAGAGTACTTGAGAGGCGTAAAGAAAAGCATTTACAAGATGAACTGGATTCGACTAGACCTTAAGACTACCCTAAAAATGAGTTTGATTCTATTAAAAGCGGGTCCTCCTTGAGAATATATTTAATACTGTATCCACATTGTAGCTGTTCGTCTACTTATGCCTTTTTTAAACAGGTCCATCAAGTGTTACTGTTTGTACGAGACGACAAAAGGCTGGAAATCTTTGGACAAGTCTGTCCCCATGTAGATGTATGATATCACAAATGTTTCTGCAGTTCCAGCAGTGGATGTCTATCGGCTGAGAATTATGGTGAAGTACTGAAAACTACGAAGCTACTTAGCCGTGTGGTGACGGCAGTAAGAATACATAATGTCACCACCCCAACTCCTCCTTCGGGTGTCGTAAGAGTCCACTAAGGGATTGAAGTGTCACTGACCACTATTTGATTAAAGATTGATGATGGGCAGCAGCGTCATCATAGTGGACACATTACTGCGATCGCCAATCCGCTTGCCCAGCGTGGCGATTATGGGCATTTACCTCCTAATGTGTCTATACGCATAGTTAATAGGAGAGGCCTACGTCCAGCAGGGAACTATCACAGGCTGATGATGATGATGATGATGTGTCACAAGGCCCACAACACAAACCTTAATTGAGCTAACTATGAGATTACTCGACTTAGGTCGATTTGAGTAAGTTTGTCCCTTTGATATATACGTGTTTTATAATATCAGGAGATCATACTTATCTGGTCGTATGCGGCGTGCTCTTGAACCGAGGCAGGAATGAATCTGCTTTCATTAAAGTCACGGGTCGAGCTGTTTCAGCGTTATGTTAGAGGCGTTTAGGGGTTGGTTCATTTAAAGAGGATATAGGTACCTATAGGTTCTCTGTTCATGGGGAGCTCTCTGACGATGTGCTAATGTACAGATTGTACAGGTTGATATAAGGCATGTTGGGCAACTAATTCGACTTAATTTAAAAGATAAAATATCCGTAGATCGATCATTAGGTAGGTACTAGGTAATAGTACATTTCGATACAAGTATAAAAAAAAATTTTTTCGACAAGAGTGAAAGTTGGAGCCCGAGTGAAACGAGGGCGACAATCACCCAAGTTAAAAAGAAGTTTTTGCACGTGTATCGAACGACTTTTTTCATAACAAGTGCCTTAAAAAGAGAAATTTAAGCACGCGAAGCGTGCGCAAAGTTTACTTTTGCGCACTAGTTAGGAAAAGTATGTAGGTAACTCAATTTCTCGAAATTTCGATTTGGATCACTTTTGTTTTCCACACGAGATATTAAGTAGGTACCTATATTGGTTGACATAACTAGAGACAGAAGAGCTGGCGACTTCCTCGCACAGCATATCAGCATTGCGATACAGCGATGAAATGCTGCCAGCATCTCGGTACAATGCCACAAGGGTCAATCTTAGATATATTATTTAGGTTAGGCTAGTTAGATTCAATTTATGTAATTAAATTGTAAAATATTAAAACGAGCGGCCGCCGATGTATATTATTATATAAATAGATAGGTAGTAGACGCCACCGGTGACCATAGAGCTGGCTATTACCTCGCCCAGCGAATAGCAATTGCTATTCAGCGAAGTAATTCCACTAGTCCACGGCCATTAAACGGTAAACTTACTTGTATTTATTTATTTAGTCACTACGCGATATGATACGATAGTTTAAATTCAATATTTTATCACGTTTTCAATACTAAAAAGTATTAAGAGGATAAAATGTAAATATTCTATCGCATACCTGTAATGTGTCGGATTTACTTATCAAAACAGAAATCCAAATGTACGATTGAATGACACATTTGGTTCAAAGTCGACCTTCAATCGCCCGTCGAATTACACCCCCGATCCAAACCTAAATACAAGTATTCCCGTTCGTTAGGCGAGCTCGGTCGCTTGTAATCCCGAGAAAGCTAGTCTAACTTGAATAGATTATTGTGTAAGCGAATGTAAACATCATCATCATCATCATCAGCCTATGATAGTCCACTGCTGGACGTAGGCCTCTCCTATTAACTATGCGTATAGACGCATTAGGAGGTAAACGCTGGGCAAGCGGATTGGCGATCGCAGTAATGTGTCTACCATGATGACGCTGCTGCCCATCACCAATCGTTTACGACTCTTACGACACCCGCAGGAGGAGTTGGAGTGGTGACAAATGTATTCTTACTGCCGTTACCACACAGCTAATGTGAACATCATAAATAACTATAGTTATTATTGGCTTCAATGGTTTGTAAAACAAATATATACAACATAACACCTTACGGTGGGGTAAAAAGAAACGGTCTTTTTAATGGGGTAAGACAAAAAGTCGTCCTTCTGGCACAGCGTCTTGTGGTAGCTTTTTGTCTTACTCCATTAAAAAACCGTTTCAACTTACCCCACCTTACCTTAAGTGAAATGTTGAATCCTTTCGACACACTACTGAAGAAAACCCACCCATTTAGGTAAATCAATCTACAATTTATAGCACTTCTAAGTACGTCCAAGATCACTGGCGGATGGGCAGCAGCATTCTTTGAAATACGGCGTCCTCATATGAGCTGCGATCGCCAACTCGCATGCCAAGCGTGGCGATTACGGCAATAACCATCCTACTGCGGAAGGCCTATGTCCAGTGGATGTCAGTGGATGTCTATCGGCTGAGAATTATGATGACGTACTGAAAACTATGAAAGCATACAGAGACTCAGATACCTTATACCGAAAATGATTCTACCAGCTATCTATGTCCAGTTTGGGACTGGGTTTTCATCGCTGGTTAGCTTTTACAGAAATCATGTTTGTCGTCTCGTCTCGCCTTACGCGACGTGATTCGACGTCGGACAAAAATACTTAAGTCACTCTTGTGGCTTGTAACCTTGAGGTTATTTGATCCCACAATATTGTAACAAATGTGCATAGAAAAAATCTTGTCACGGGATTCGAACTCGCTTCCTCTGGGTTGGGTTGCCGGTTTAACGTGCTACCAATTACACCAGACGACCTGCCGTGAGCCGTGAATCACATTGTGAAACTAAGATCACTAGTGACATATCTGTACTCAATGTTTGAAGGTATTACCACCTTAAGCCACTCAAAGACGTGTGCTTAGCACAATCGTCCACAAACTCTACAATTGTCCGTTGCGTTGAGGTTATTTTACTGATGGTAGGTACAGAGAATGCTCGAGTATCCAACGAATATGTTCGAGGTATCGAATAAAGCAACATGGACTAGAGGCAAAAGACTGCACTTTGCTCAACGTACGTACACTTGCCTTTCGTACACAAATCCGGCACTAAGTAAAAGCTTGCCCAAACGAATTTCTGTTGTGAACTTGTGATACTGGGTATCTCTTATCTTCTCAACGCAATAGAAGGAATAGTAGAAGGTAGCAAATCTTCAAAGGCGGATAGTATTTTTACAAGATTAGAATTTACTTTTATTGATGTCAGATTTCCCATAAATTGTGTCAAAGAAAGTCATATGAATATTTGAATTTTTATGTTCGGTTGATTCTCCTGTTTGAGTGTTAATGTTATAGAAAATATACCATAATATATACTCGAAACAATTAGTGCTAAATTCCAAAACTTTGCTTATAAACGGTTGATAAAACCCAGTGTAAAATTGTAAATACAGTTATGAATGTCAAAATAAGATTGCCACAAGGGCCAATCTTAGACATAGTTATTGATTAAGGTTCCTGAAATTTAATTGTACAGATTTATAATAAAAAATATATAACCTTTGAAAAACATATGAATAGTGCAACATTATTATAATGTTTATAATGAAATAATTATGTAAATAGTTAGATATTACATATTGTTAATTTACAAAGCGTCTCCAAGCTACTATAAACGCCCTGCTTAACGGTTAAACGACATTGTTATAATCGAATATAACCAATTCTATCCTTATCTAGAAGAAAAATTTCCCCAAATCATGATCTTATTCTCGACCTTTTACGTAAAAAAAGGTGTTATTTCGGCTGAGACAATCTCATACTCGTGTTCTTGTGGCCTTTGGCAGCGTCTCAATAATTCAGAGGGTCGGCTCAACAGGTAGCTGCCTAATCGATCTTGTCTGGACGCTAACTGCTCAACAAATGAATAAGCAATTAGTTACTTATATTTTGCAAGTCGTGTAACGTGCAAGGTAGTGAGAGCATATGCATTTTGTGTGTGACCACAAACTACTAAAATGTAACTTACTTAAAACATTTTTTTTTTAATATTACTAGACCTAAGGCATAACCAGAGATTATGGAGGAAAGAAAAAAAATAACAGTGATTGAAACATCACATGTGGGTGCTGAAGAAAATAGATAAAGGTGCCCACGAGGAAGAGGACAGATTTTTAAACCTCATAGTCCCGCCCGAGTCTTAAAGAATCATCAGAAAAATGTTATTTGACATTTAATTATGTCACATACGCAAAAAAAATATTATACCTAGAATATAACGCAAGTCTGTCTGTCCATTCGTCTGTTACAGCCGATTTACTCCGAAACTACTGGATCGGTTGAATTGAGGCACACATAAATATGTAATTTGGCGACCCCACTATAGCCATGGGAAGTTGATAATTTAATATTAAATGTGAGAGCAATTTTTAGACATTTTTTTTTCATTACATATAAAAGAGCTATCTAGATATTGTCTTAAAATTCTTGTCTTAGTGGCTTTTACGAAAAAAGCAACATAATAATATACTGGCCATCTTTTATGTGCCTACCCATAGGTTGTGTGCGTAGGCTTACTTAGGCCTTAGGTACCTATCTCAGCCAAAATGCAAATTTCACACCGGAACGTCGATCAAAATAATGTACATTACAAAATAAATTACGTCGATGTCATTTTTCTCTTTTATTGACTTTTCAATTGTCCGATTTTCACCGCGTGGTCAGTGCCTTAGCTGTTCCTATTACACAAACCTTCCTCAACATCCGTACATCTGTTAAAATTGAGATAGGTATTCTGGTTTAGCAGTACCCAGGCTCCCAATGGACGAATGATAGGCACTATTCTGGATGTAACGAAGCAATTTGTCCCAGCGCCGGGCCCGATCCCATTACTGCCGTTGTAAAGCGATGTCGAAGCGGGAAATACGTATTTAACTTTTTTTTTCATTAAAAAATGGCGTATTGCAGTTGAAAGTTTTGTCACTAGAAATTTACAATGCCCAATAATAATTGAGTTACCGTGTAATTGGCATTCTATAATTTGTTATTACTCTTTGGTCAAACTAAACATTTTAAAACATTATTATTAGCAGTAATCGGTTTTTTGGATTCTCCCGGCGGGTCTCCTATAGTAAATTGAAAAGTAAACTTTAATTATATTGCCATATTTCTGTTTCATAAAGTACGCTCTTGTGTGTAAAATACAATAGTGTTAAATAAATTTTTATAGTCACATCCGTAACGTTTTTATACGCGAAATCCCGCTAGGGGGAACCCAAAAAACCGATCACTGATTATTAGGTACATTATTAAAAAGAGCATAATATCAATGGAAACCTAAAAAATAATTTAATTAATCTAAAACATCAGTTCCAAGGCCTCCCAGCACGCTGAAAGCCAGTAATCCTAGGATCCAATTAAATGCCGTTATAATTCAAAATGGCGACCAGATTAATCCTTTATTGATTGATAGATATTTTTCCGCTATCGGGTTCGCGTTAAAATAAATTGATGCATAAAATGGCGCAGTCGCCGAACAAAGGTTTTAGGTATTTCGTGCTGTGCTTTGTTGTAAAATATGGATAGATAAACGAGTTTTTCTACGGAAAAACGGGAGTTTGAATCGAAATTAAAATGTTAGTTAGTTTCCGCTGAATAACTTTCGATTTATTTCAAACCAATCGAAATACCGTAAACATGTTCCACATAACTGGCAAAAATAAACTTTTTTTTATATAGCCTATTTGGTGTCCTACTGCTGGGCAAAAGCCTCCCCTCCCTTCTTCCAATCGTCCCTATCAATGGCCAGTTCCCTCCACCTCACGTCGTACGCGTCCATGTCGTCCCGCCATCTCCTCTTTGGTCTGCCTCTGCTCCGTTGGCCATCTTGTGGCTCCCAGTCAGTTAGGATTTTAGCCCAATACGCCGGATGCGTTCGGCAGATGTGCCCCGCCCATTCCTACTTGAGCTTGGCGGCCTTCATACCCACATTTGTTACTCCAGTCTTGGAACGCAGGTCGGTATTTCGTATACGGTCTGTGCTACGAACACCCAAAATGCTGCGCTCCATAGCTCGCTGACAAACCTTCAGTTTGGACTTTTGAGCTTCAGTCTGAGACCAAGTTTGGGCGCCGTAGGTTAGGATGGGCAGGATACACATATCGAGGAGTTTGCGCTTAAGCTACAGTGGGAGGTTGCCCTTCATTAGCGTCTTCATGAACCAGAAGCTCTTCCAGGCGTTCCAAGAAGAAACTACTTTCATAAAATTCGGTTTGTTTTTACAGCATCTTACCCATCATCCCATCAAGATACTATACCAATACCACTTCTTAGAGAATCACTAGGGTGCTTAGACAAGTTGCCAATCGCAGTAGCATATCGTAGTTTTCCCTCTCTGTCACTACTTCAAATTAGTACTGACATTTAGCTGCCTTTCGTTTACGATAGACGATTAAGCGTTAGCGATTGGCAACTAGCTTAGTCTAAGCACCCAGGACGCTTCGATATTTCTGACGCCGACTGTACCAGTGTTCTCGAGAAAATTCTTGAAAGGCTCAGTCCAATCAACTAGACGCAATTGTCTTTGATTGGCCCGACCGCATCTGCTATTGGTTCTTCCAATATTTTTCTCATAGCGACCATTGAGAAACGTCGAGTATTGATTACTTTTTAAAATGGTGTCGTCTTGAATGGACCAACTATTTTAAAATTAAGCCATTATAAAATAAGTAACAGTTTCCAGCTGAAGATTCAATGAATGTTTTTTATTACAATTGACCTAAAACTATGAAGTATTTATTTATCAATGGAATGGTTTTTTATTTAAAAGTAAACAGGTTTATCCATAGAAGACATTTTTTTAAGTGAACTCTTTTCGAGATATTGGTTTCCAAAGTACGAGTAGTAAAACATGTATTTTTAACCCCCGTCTATTTTTAACTGTAAAATTAATTAATTTTAGTTTTATATTTGTTGCTACGGAACCCTTTGAGCGCAAAGTCGACTCGCACTTGGCCAGTTTTAATTTAACATAAGTGTTAAGTTAACTTACAGTTGAGTTCAATGATATTTTATTCAGTTAAAATGAATGAAAACGCAATCACAGGGTTTTAAATCAACATACTCAACGTTAAGCTAAGTAAAGCTTAAAATATTTATTTATTTATCTATTTATTAAAACATAAGTTTACACGACATTACAGTCGTACTGTAATGTCGTTAATATACCAAAGTACTTTGTAAATCCGCTTTACTTGATCACTTTACGATTAGAGAGCATGCCCCTTATCGAGACTGCTTTTACAGGATTTGATTTAAGTATTCAAATGTTTTTTCAGTACAGACGATGCTATTTTTACGCACTAGTGCGAGAAGTGGTTGATTTCTTGTCAGGTCGAAACATCGGAGGGTCAACTGTACTGAAAAATGTAGTACGATACACGTGCGCCTTCCAACCACTCCCTTAGGTCGTGTTTTAATTTATTTCCAAATTATTTTTTTTTGCACTTGTATCGTAGTAATGTACTACTATTCTTAGTACGGCAGTAGTAGGAATGTTTTGTGGTCACTCATACGTTTAACCAAAAAAAATTAGGTCGAATTGAGAACTTTCTTCTTTTTTTGAAGTCTGTTAAAAAGGGCGTGGCCTGCTAACTGACGAACATTTAGTATGTTGCAAACAAGCACAACTATACCAGTCACTATTATTCATTAAAGATAAATTATTTATTAAAAGAATTGCTAAAAACTTTACTTACAAAACGATGAAAATAAATGTACCTACGCTAGTGCTTTACACGACAATTTTGTACTATGTGCATGTGTTTCATATGTCCTTTTTTAAAAATGATAACAAAATACCCTCAAAACACAGATTTTTCGCAAAAAATAAAGCCAGACACGTTCGCCCAATAAACACGACGCGTGTCAATCATGTACGAGGTCTTCACGCAACTATAGGCTCCGTTGTTTTAATATCAGACTGTAAAGAATTTCCAGTATTTTTTTCTAATTTCCCTCTATTTTCACTACAAAAAGGAATAGGTATATTTTATGGAACAACTCAAATGTTTTATTAAATACTAGCGACTCGCCCCGGCTGCGCACGGGTACTATGCCTACATAAAATCCTTCCTCTTGAATTACTCTACCAATTAAACAAAATCTCATCAAAATCCGTTGCGTAGTTTTAAAGAATTAGGGTTACAAAGGGACATAGGGACAGAAAAAGTGACTTTATTTTATACTATGTAGTGATGATGAAGTGACTAGCGACTCGCCCCGGTTTCGCGCGGGTAGAATATAGAACAAAATACGTCCCCATGGACTTTCAGCTTTCAGCTCAGGTTCAGGCATCAGCCGCGAAAGCTGAGGACGTGGGTTTAAATCCCACCTCCGACGTTGTTAAACTCGGTATTTTTCCTTTGGTATATGAATATGATATCTACTATTTATAAGGAATAGATATCATAGGAATATCTATAGCCCGTTTATCAAAAGCTAAAGCGTTTATAAAATTATTGGCTACGAACAAATAAAACATGGAAGCCGCACGCCATACCAAATTGCCTTTCAAAAACGGTCCTGAATTTTAGTTGACAAGTGTCACCCATGCATCACGGCAATGAAGTTGAATGTCAACCTATAAAAACTTAAACCGCCATTTAAAAATAGTTGTGATTGGTCTATCAAAGTTTTGATTTGCGATATTCAATAAACAATTGTTAAAGGTGTAGCGCCGAAATATGCGCGGTGTCACGAAAAGCGCTATGTCCTGCCCATCTTGGCACAATTGAACAATTGGTTTTGGGGGCATTTTTGAGCTGGCGTTAGACGTCCATGTTATATATGGTCGCAGATTATTGATAGGTCCAGCGGTGATGACACCCACGAGCTACACTCTTCAGTGAAAGAAGCATTTTTCTATTTTGGAGATCACTTAGAACGTTTCCAATCGCATTGTCGAATTGATGAGTCTATCGGTTCACGCATAATCTTAAAATGCCTGTACTTACCGCACAAGCAAAATTACTGAATGAAATCGTTGCTGAGTTAAGTGGAATGACTTCATATTCTGCAAACTAATAATTGATTAAAGATTCAACTTCAAAAAGTTAATAGTATATTCACATTTATGCCGAATCGATCTATGTTATATATGGTCGCAGTCTTATACTATGTTAAAAAAATTAAATAATTACAAAATGCAGACAGTAGGTAGGTAGACTCGGGTAACATCACACCAATCACCACTTCTCTGCTCC
This sequence comes from Thaumatotibia leucotreta, assembly GCA_025490895.1. Classification (NCBI taxonomy): domain Eukaryota; kingdom Metazoa; phylum Arthropoda; class Insecta; order Lepidoptera; family Tortricidae; genus Thaumatotibia; species Thaumatotibia leucotreta. The sequence continues at coordinate 86,496 of JALPQI010003270.1, forward strand.
CCCCTGATCACGAGAAGAGCAATGAAGTGGCCGAGGACAGGCGAGTCCAGTCTGTCCTCTAACATTTGCAGAATACTGTTGCCGCTCCCCTGCAAACGCTGAATCACGGACGCTGACTTCTTTCGCATTAAGTATGGTGTAAAAGTCCTCTACAGCGGCGTCCGCGAATATAATGTATGGAAACGGTCAAGTGACTGTTCGTACGAATCTGTCATTCTCATACAATTACTACTAAGTTATCGTGTACGATTGCAGAATGGTATCTTGGCCTGCAAAAGTAAATGCTATTTCCATTTAAGTTAAGTTTAATTTTCTTAAGCATGGTAAAGCTGAAGTAGCAATGGGCAGGCCACATTGCACGCAGAGCAGATGGTCGATGGGGTCGAAAAGTGCTCGAGTGGAGACCACGGCTAGGCAAACGCAGCGTAGGAAGTCCACCCACAAGATGGACAGACGACCTTATGAAGGTTGCCGGGACACGCTGGATGCAGGTCGCATCTAACCGGTACATGTGGAGGTCCAGAGGGGAGGCCTATGTTCAGCAGTGGACGTCTTATGGCTGAGATGATGATGATGAATGGCATCTTGCCTAGGCCTGCATAAGTAAATTCTATTTCCATTTAAGTTAAGTTTAATGTTCTTAAACATGGTAAAGCAGATGTAAGGATACTAATAAGTTCTTTAAGTTCCAAACCTCGTTAGCAATCAGCTACCTACTTAATTAATTTATCATACTCGCACTCAGCCAACATTTAAACTTAATGTGCCCTAAAACTTGGCAGTAATCAAACTTCGTTTTGGGTTCCGCCAGAGCTGTAACACAAATTAGGGACTCCAAATAAGTATATTGAGTATTAATTTAGATGTAAATCCCGTGACAGCCGTGCGCCTTGACTAACGGGGTTAACTGAGACGGTTAACGAACAAGTAAGACTTGTTCTGATTGCTTGCTTAAGTAGTTCAGATTGGCATTAGCAATGACTGGAACAAGTATTGGTCATAAGCATACATCATCATCATCATCATCATCATCATCATCATCATCAGCCTATGATTGTCCACTGCTGGACGTAGGCCTCTCCTATTAACTACGCGTATAAACGCATTAGGAGGTAAATGCTCATAATCGCCACGCTGGGCAAGCGAATAGGCGATCGCAGTATGTGTCCACTATGATGACGCTGCTGCCCATCATCAATCTTTTATCAAATAGTGGTCAGTGACACTTCAATCCCTTAGTCGACTCTTACGACACCCGCAGGAGGAGTTGGGGTGGTGACAAATGTATTTTTACTGCCGTCACCACACGGCTGCATAAACATACACAACAATACATTTGTCACCATCCAACTCTACTTGTGGGTGTCGTAAGAGTCGACTTAAATATCGAAGTGTCAGCATCAGTCTATTTATGCTAAGCTGATGTTCACTGGAGATTATGCGGTATGGATGGGCAGTTGCCTCCTTAACCTTTTTGCCGCCACGTTAAATACAAAAGCTGTCACTCAGACGCTACGTCAAAAAAATGTCAAATCTGTATTTGAGCTTTACGCACATGCGTGTAGGTTTATATTGTCTGTGGACCAGGTCCTTGGTGATGAACCTGTGCTGCCAATATATCGGTCGTTGGCGTCCAAAAGGTTAAGAGTCTACGTATAGGTAATTAAGTAATAATAGGAAAGGCCTAGGTCTATTAGTGGACTGAAATGGATACCCGGACCAACATTGTAGGCAGGGTCACTATACACTAGACTAGCCCGTCAAATGAACTTTGGCAATACTATCATGAGTAAATATTGTTATATCAATACTGGAGTATTGAGCTGGAGCTATTAACCCCTGGAGCGCCTAGTGACAGATCCGTCACAAGCCAATTGGACTATCATCATCATCATCATCATATCAGCCGAAAAACGTTTACTGCTGAACATAGGCCTCCCCCAAAGATTGCCACAATGACCGGTCCTGCGCCACCCGCATCCAGCGGACTCCTGCGACCTTCACCAGGTCATCGCTCCACCTTGTGGGGGGTCTACCCACGCTACGCCTTCCGGTACGTGGCCGCCACTCAAGAACCTTCCCGCCCCAACGGCCATCGGTTCTACGCGCAATGTGCCCCGCCCACTGCCACTCCAGCTTAGCGATTCGGAGAGCTATTTCGGTTACTTTGGTTCTGCTGCGGATGGTCTCAACTGCGATCACGCAGAGAGACTTCTAGCATAGCCCTCTCCATTGCCCTTTGGGTGACTCTGAGCCTTCTTATGACTATGATAGAAAATAATTAATCAACAATCTTATTGACAAAATTTATGACAGCGGCGTTCCAGGGGTTAAGGAAAAAACTGTCAGAGCAATAAAGTACTTTAAGGCCCAGCAGAGATGCCATCGCACATTCAACAAAATGAATTTTGATTTTGGTCCGGGTCATCATTATTTACGATAAATTATACAGTTGTGATCTGAACTAGGCCCCCTAGTTCGTTTATTTACTATGTACGACCTACCCAAATACTGCAAACCAAATAAACCCTACCCTCGGCCGTTTGGGAACTATGTCAAAGTAATGTTATGGACCATGGGCAGAAATGGACCCACCCACCAACAGAAATGAAACGTGTCATTTAATAGATCTTAGCAACCCGATGATTTGTTACTATGACGAGGTTCGCCATATGTATGGGGTTTTCTTGGACAACCGTGTTTTGTTTCTTCGTAATTTTTGCTCATTTCATTGAAAGTTTTTTTTTTTATTATAGATGATTGATAAACAAGCATGCGGGGCTGCGTGATGGTAAACAGTCTTGTAATTTTTACATGGTTTTAAGGTGACCTAGGTTTCCAAACGGTACGTGTACACTCAGTCACAGACTCAGTGGTATAATTGAGTGTACGGTCAAGTAACCGGAATCCTTAGGCTACAGAAAAACTGTCACAGTGCCTTTATCAATCAGATTGTAAGAAATCTCTTAAAAGTTGTCATTTTGAGATGGTTCTAGTGTTCCAATTGGTTCAGTGTCATTCGTAAGCGAATCGGAGTGACGCCCCCGGGCCAAGTTATGATGCGTGAAATATGAAGCGTCCTTGTTACTGAGATGAAAATGCCCGTAAAATATCAGAAACAATGTTTTACAGTGTACGGTCACAGCTATAATGAGCATTTACACATTTTATGTCGAGTGGAACACATTATGCATGTTATGATGATATTAGTTTAGTCCGACTAACTTTGTTAATTAGGCCAAGTGGAAACGCTAGATTAAGACAAAGCTATTCATGAAATTTGTATTTTACTTTCGGTTACGTTAGGCAGGCTATTTGTTCGTTGTATATCTAACTGCGCAAATTAATCCGCAAGCCGTAAATTAATTGGTCCATGTTTAAGCTATGCAGCTAAGAGTACAAGTTGCAATGCAGATTTATTCTTGACACAGATTAAGTTCTGACAAACTCATGCATGGACCAAATGACCATAGGACCTTAGGTTTGGAAGATAAGTATGTGTATCCATAGGTTGCTGGATCACATCCGGCTCGAAGGACCAATGTCCAAGGGAGCATGTCGACTGTAGGTGTATGTAGGAACAAGGCCCAGTTTTAGGTACACTATTTATTTAATAGAAAATTAACTAGCACAATGCACAGCACGCATTCATAGCTTCGTGACCGATATAAGAAGGGAAGAACGAATGAACGAACTTAGAAACATTAGAATGAGACCTATTAGTGCAAATACCAGCTATGTGCACGTATTATGATATTCGATAATGAATTTAACTGTCATGATGATTAAATTGATAGCTGATATTTGCAGTAAAAGGACGAATGAGTGAATGAATTATTACATTTTGTTGGAAGTGTTGTTGCCAACACTTTACTTGGCTACACGAGCTTAGTTGTACGATATGACGTATTGGGAGACTGCAGCCGTGCGCGAACACAGCATCATTGGCATAACTTTCAAAGGAGAAGTAAACAAGGATATAATATTAACAACCATTGTTAAAAACTTTTTACATTTTTGATAAGAATTGGTTAGGCTGGTAGATTCAATTATGCTGAGCAAGATCCACCACATTTCACAAAATGCAAAACAAATATTCCTTTCTTATATCAAAAAATGTAGTGGACACATTACTGCGATCGCCAATCCGCTTGCCCAGCGTGGCGATTATGGGCATTTACCTCCTAATGCGTCTATACGCATAGTTAATAGGAGAGGCCTACGTCCAGCAGTGGACTATCATAGGCTGATGATGATGATGATGATGATATCCAAAAATGTATAGGAATCTGGTAACAAAAAAGGAAATACATAGCAAGCATAAAATAAATGTAAATTATAATTATAATTAAGATTTAGAACTTATGTATTAAACATAAATTTTATTTGGTTTGCAACCTTTAATTATTGAAGAGCGGAGCCTTCTAACACAAGTAATAATCTTACTTAAAAGAAGACTTCTGTTATTTGTAATTAACAATGTGTTTATGGACCAATAAAATATTTTTCATTTTCATATTTTTTTTTCACATACAAACTTTCTGGTATTGACTTTTCACAACATTTTGGAATTTTTTCCAATATCGATTACGTGATCGAAATCGAAATAAACTTTATGAAAAACTCTTAAATGAAATTTTACTATATTTTACTACTTAAGTAAAAATACTTCATTTTGGTCAATATTTAATTTTGGTATTGTTGCACCTATTTAGATAGATATGACGACCCTTTTTGTCACTAAGACGGGACGTCGTGCCTGTAGCCAAAATTTTAAATTTTAGACGCAGCGAGCGCTGTGGTCGTTTCGGGTAACCACTTCGCACGGAAGAAATACAACCTCAAATTTTATTCTCCTCCGAGGGTTGTAGGTACGCTAAACAAAAGTAGGACAACAATTTTACACACTCGCAGGGTGCTCGGTTATTTCGTCCAATAAAAGGGCTGTAACGAGCGGCGAACAAAACATATTTTATAGACCCGTAAACCTCCAGGTGTTCGTTGTCTAGCTTTATAGCTCGATTAAATTACGGTGAGGTTATTCGCAAGCATGTCTGTGAAGGTTATAGTGACAAAAGTTTATTACTTATAAACGAGCTTTTTAGGTTTGACCAACACAAAGCGTTGGACCACATGAGAAACATGGAAACCGCAAGGACTGCATACCAGCAGACGCTGTGGTTGTGAAGGTCCTTGTAGGAATAAAAAAGGCGTCACACGACACGAACATCACGACGTTATGGTCTTAGGGTTATGTAGCCAAATGGCAAAATTCGGAACTCTTATGCATTTGACAATTCGTCATGGCTGTCTTTCTGTCTGACCGTCCGTATGTCTCAGCTACTTTTTCCAAACCGGGTTTCCATTAGATAACTGTAAAAAATGTCAACATAAATAATTTACGGGGTATATAATAATCAACAAAAGAGCCCTGCAGAGTATCATAAAGTACAACAGTACCTCGGAGAGAACGAAGTACACCTTGAGTGCCGTACAATAAAATAGCAGTTAAGAGTACAGCAATTCTCTTACGACCCTTGAGAACGTTTTATTTACTTCTATGACAATTGTTATTATGATGCATTTAATATTAATATTGCTTAAAATGTAGGTTTATTACAATTTTATTGTTCAATGGACGTAATTCAAAGAAAATGTAGACTTTATTTATACAGAGATAATGAAAGGCATTCTTACAACAAAATTTTTCCACATTGATTCCCGTATATCTATGTGCAAAAAGATAATTTTATGAGATGTATTTTTGAAATTTGTATCATAATAAGTATCTACATCATAATTTTGGGATCACGCAAGTTTACATTGACACTTTTAGGTGCAATTACGAGTAAAACTTTTCTAAGTTCACCAAAACAAATGCAGAGGAAATTTAAACTTTTTTGTATTAGAAAACTTCAGATAAAAATATACATTGCCGGACTTTATGTGTTAAGACATGAAAAGTCTGTTAGAGATAACAATCAACCAATCCAATCATTTTTAAATCACACACATGAATGAATGTGAGTTCGCAGACCACATATCCAACACACACACATAGCCTATAATTACACGGCCACAAATCGTGTAACCGTGTATCCATTGATTGGCGTGAATTACAACAAGACACGTGTCACCCATCGCGAATAACATTAATTCGACAATTAGTCACTACAATTATAATTTGGGAGTAATTAACTAATTATTAATTATCGCCTATCGGTGTGTTTGTGTAGTTTACCTTGCCATTGTAAACAATACATTGTGATGAAAGATGAATCGTCAAGTTCGAGATAGATTGTGATATATTTGACCTCTTATTTCATTAAAATTTAAACGTTTCAATTACTTACTTGAATAATCAATTAACAGTATTTTTTTCCGGTATACATCATGTTTTACAGAGTTTACATCAAAATAATAGAAATTTGTAGATTGAAAAAGTAAATACTTACGGACGGACCTACTTAACCCTTTAACGGGCAAGGCTCAAAATCCTGGATTCAAACCTCAACGCCATTCTGTAGTAAAAAAAAACTCATTGTCGTTCTGAAAAAAGCACACAGATTTTTTTGAAGAATAACTAGACAAATAAACCTAAAATAGAGTTTTCAGTTAAACAGGCTGAGGTATGATGATAAACTGAACTGAGGATTACTAATAAGACGTAGTTACGCAAAAAGGAACCAGTCCACGAATTTGTCATATTAAAGGTTGATTTGTTTGTTTACATTTAAGGTGTTAATTAGAATAAAAGGTTCATATGGGTGAATCCAACCCGTTAGCATAACTACATCCAATTACCAAGTCATGTCATATAAGCCGCAATGAAAGTTGTACTTAATTATCTGCTTTTACTTACTCCTTGCACATGTGCACATGTATGAAACTGCCTTCTGCACTCGGGGTTTTTCCATATCGGAGAAACCTTAAAATTTCTTTAAATATCTGTAGGCTTAGCTTAGCACATAATTGCTGCGACAGTTTGTTATTGCGAGATAGACTTCCCGTCTTTTACTAACTATGTTTATAAAAGAGGGACGGAGGGATCTGTCGCGGCGACATACTATCGCACCAATTATGCTCTATGTATAAGTCTTCTGATGATACTATGATTATACAATAAACACATATTTTAACGACAAATGAATATTATTCTGACGTTACACCCGTGGTCGCAGGCAGACAGACGAGAAAATGTATCAACTCCTTCTCGCTGCGCGGGTATTAGAAAATAAACCCCTCAATTTGTTAATCTGTAACATGTGTTAATGCCTCCTATCGTGGCTGGTAAAAATATCTCCGAAAATTATTGTATTGTTAAACGTGCCAGTTGCCCTTGTTCCGAAGGGTTTCCACAGAAGACCAGCGCCAAGAAATCCAAAATATGCCTTGACACCAACATTAATGCATCAGTGATGCTTCAAATCTTTATCGTATTTTTATAATAATTTATTTTCAAGTGAATTTATAAAATAATTAATTTGATAAAGCCTCAGTGGAGTATTTTGTAGAGTCGCATTATCATAGACATGTGTAATTTAGCACGGTGCTTTGTTCAACTCATTTCTGTCGGTGATTTTGTACTGATGTCACAGCCTTTGACGTGAACATAATTTTAAATACTTAACATTTCATATTTTTCCGTTGTGATGCTTTGTTATTCACATACGTACGTAAACGTTGATGCTGTGAGAGTTTGGCAATAAATTTGAATAGAAAAAGCACAGACAGCAAAAGCTGTTATGGTACTGACATAACCTAAAATACTTAGGTAGTGATTACCTATTGGATGAGAATGTCGATATATGTACCCCTTTAAGACTGGACTTTTACAATCAACTAAAACAGCGTTTAAAAAAAACGTGCGAGTTATTCAATCAACGTAGAGAATTATTATGCAGACATGACCGAAACAACTCTTCTTTCAAAAACCTCATAAAGGTTTTTCAAAATGTTACCTTGTTGTTGTTACATAGTGCATACATATTATTACAATACGTGCTATTTTCTAAAAAGAGCACGTTTGTTCGGTTACCTGTTTTGGTGATGGTACGAAATTACACGATTGCATATACAGAATGCCGTTGATGTAAAACAACCAGTTTAGTGAATGAAAATGATACTGTTATAATTGTTTATAATATAATCTTTAAATATAGAAATTATAAATTATGAACATTATGTATTGAACTACATAACACATAAGTACACACATTTAACATCTATTATATCACAGTTTTAATAGTTCATATGAGTAGATATTTTAAATAATCGAATGTTCCAATTTGTTCTAATCATTTCAGTTAAATACATTTGAATTTAATGACTAAGCGGACTTTACATGTTGTAAAATCGCAACAGGGCAACAGCTATTAACAGTTCATAATTATGTTCCCGCAAATACCGCACTATGGGTACTTTGGCGAAATGCGTAGCACTCAAACAATTGAACACAATATCACATTGAAATCCATCTCATCATTTCAGCCTCCCGAGCTGTGTATTTATCGTCAATTATTCCATCTTCAGATTAAGTGTTAATCTTGTTGAACTCGTGGTAATATTTCGCTGCTGCGTTCAGAGCATCGACGTAAAACTTATCATCACACGGGTTATCATCGAAGAAATGGGCACCACAATGTAACGCTTCAGAACAATCCGAATCTATAACCTTCTCTTCACAACACCCAAGAATGGCTTTTGCACAAGGTGAGAGTCTTTTTGGTGGAGTTGGGAAGCCACCTCGTCTTTTCTGGTCTATGTATCTTAGTTCTTCGTAGGTTAAGTCTGGGTTTCTGGTGATGGCGTCTACCTTCTTGAGGGGCTTATTTTGAGGGGCGCAGAACGCTTGCAGCGTCATCATTGAGATAAGCGTTAGGGCCATTGCTGTTGATGTCTGCATGTCTGGAAATGGCAAGTTGCTTATTTTAATTAAAATGAAAAAATTGTGTGGAGAATGAGATGGGAGAAAAGTCACAATTATTTCCGTATTCCATATATTCTTCGTACTAATAATGGTAACGGCGATGGCAGGGACAGAAGGGTTTATGATTTGGAGCCAATCAACTTTTCGATCGACATATTTTCTGTCGTTAATTTTCATGAACTTACAAATGTACGTCAATTAATACAATACACATAATTACAATGAAAAACAGTTGGAACCTAAATGTATCGATGTGAACTTGTGTGGGGCCTAACGCATGTACAATTTATAAGCATTTTTTCTAGCAAACTTGATGAAATTGTCACCTGCGTTACGGGACAAAATAGTATCAATCGAAAAATTTATTGGCCCTTTGATTACTTTTTCCCATCTAGGTAATAACCAAAAGAGTTTATGTTTCTAAGAATAATAAACGTAATATTTAATTCCATATGTAAATAAAAATAACTGTATAAAAATAATTAGCCGTTTTCATTCCAATACCATACACGTAAATAATGTTCATCCCTCGCTAAAAACTACAGAAAACTTAATTCTTGTATTAGATACCACTTGATTATCCTCATCTACCCATTAATATTAAAATACTTGTTATCATAACAAAAACCAAACTGTCCATATGTTAAAACAGCAATATCTTGCGGCGCCACGTGATATGGCATGTGCCTGGTCATGCGCATGTTTTGTATAGCGGCTTTATTCTCAAATGCACGGTTAATGCATCAAATGACATCGATTTTTTATTACTTCCAATAGCCGATACGCTAGGAGCGACAACCACACATTTGAACATCGTATGACAAACAGGTTTATTGATAGAAAAAGCCTCATGGCATTAAGTTCGCCTTTCGTACGTTTAGTTTTACTTTTGTGCAATGAAGATTAAATTAATAAATAAATAACGTAATAATTTTAATTAAAATCATTTTTTAAATATTAGATAACATACCCAAGTAAAAATACCAAATTTGGTAACGTGGAGATCCTCCCCCACATTCAAATCCACTGCCGTTTTTTTGTGAAGAAAATCATTTTCTTTTAATAAAAATTTTTCAAATGTGTGTTTTTCATCAGGTTGGTAAAATTTAATTAAATCTTTGGTAAATGACATCTAATATTAATTATTTATACTAAATGTATAGTACTGATACTGATCATACTTTATTACATTAATAAATACATTCTTACAGAAAAAAATTAAAAACTAGATCTAAAAACTACATAAACCTAAAAATTACTGAAAAGCAACGAAAAGTTTAAATTTATAAAAAAAACGGGCTCTAGCTCAGTGCTACTTAAAATACAAATCTGAAATTTTAATATAAATAATTTGTTTTGTTCTATCACATTGGTGTTAGTTTTTTGTTTGAGAATAAGGATACCACTTTGTACAGCAGGTATTAAATTGTCGCCGCTTACGCACGCCTTACGAGCGGTGGTTGGGTTTCCCAAGTCGTATCAAGGATGTCGAACTTTGTGCCTCGGCCATTATCATTAGCCGATTGCCCCTGTTTTTTATGCTGCTGCCATTTTAAATTGCATTTAGGAGACTAATTGCAGTAAGATGTCTAAGTTGTAACCTAGAAAATTTATTAAGCCTTGTCTTGTATTATAAAAATATATCAACTACGTTATTTTGTCTTTTTTTAGTTAGCTTCGTCGTATTTAGTATAGTTTGTGTAGTAAAATATATGGTTAGCAGCAACATCCTATGTTTTACAACTAAAGGTGCATTCAGACTAAACGAGCATTCACTATTCTAACCCCCTACTCTACGAAATCGGATCGTTACACTAAACGTGATTCGTTGATTTCGTAGAGTGGGGGATAGAATCGCGAATGCTCGTGTGGTCTGAATGTACCTTTAATCAATGTTTACAATGCTCCGTCACAATTTGAATACAAAAACCAGGATTTCGAAAAATAATCTTAATACGGCAGGAAGCGTACGAGTATCTACGAAAATTTCACAATTTAACTTGCAGATTGAGCCTGCTAATTATTCCCGTATCAATATTCACTATGTTTGTGATTGTGACTATTGCATTCATTGATAGTAGTTTTGCAAATTTTATTTTGAACTCAATACCAATATTTTTATGGGTTTCACCTGAAATACGTTATAAATAACATATGTGTATTATATTTATATCTTGATTTTTTGCCATGCTTGCCTACCCATATCAAGATATCTGAGTACGTATTTTAGTCAAAAGTAATATTTTCCACGAGTTTGCTTTATTAAAAAAATGCCACTTACGTCAGAAACCGTGCACATTTAGGTTAGGAAGTTGTTTACTAAATAAGACAACTCCTTAGTTAGTTGGCTTAGCTATGAATGGGTAAAACGCGGTGGTGATTTTAGACGAAAAAAATATATTTACGAATTTCGATTTTCGCGGTAGGAGTCAG
>JALPQI010003271.1:0-64460 GCA_025490895.1 Thaumatotibia leucotreta
CTTTTCGTCTATTCTTCTTAGTAATATTCTCGGGCACATGAGTAGTTTTGGATCTACGCTGTCGTGTTTAAAATTACTTCCTTTACATTGATTTAGTATTTCATTTTTCAATTCATTTGCTAAGTTTTTGACTTTTTCTTGAATATCGAAGGACCCATCCGAATAATTATCGCTCATTTCACCAATTTCACTTGATTTTTCTTTCTTTACTTTATGTACTTCAAGGTTTTCTTTCTTTCTATCTTTATAACTATTATTTACAATATTGTGGCGATGATCTTTACTTTGAACAAATGGAATAACATCGTTACTATCGACGATATTACTATTTACTTTACCTCGAGAACACAAATCTGTTTTCTCAACAATTTTACTATTAATATTATGTTTTTCACCAGTGTCAATGTTTCCTTTATCACGATCGCCTATTTGAACATCAAAGATCATCTTAACGTCTTCCTCGTCACTTTCATAGACGATCATAGCGTCAACTTTATTAAAATCTATCTCTTGCATGGCTTCTAGAACGTTCGACTCTGGGCTCGGAGCATCGTCATCATCTATCTCTATTATCTCTGGTTTAACTTTATCATCTCTTGTATTATCAATTTCTTTAAGTTTAGGGTTATTTTTGTGTTTAATTTGAGTGTTATTTGAGTTAGATTTATCTTTATTCTTTACGTCAGTAAATTTACGTTCAGGTACACAATTGATGACAGCTTTAGTTGAAGAACTACTTTCGCCATCGTCGTCTTCGTCATCCAACAAATCAATAGTATGGATCGTTTTTTCTGCACCTATAGTACAAAAAAATATGGAATAATTTTTGTTACTGATCAGCTTTTGCATTCTTTATTGACTGGAGACAAGATCTATGAATATGCCATTGTTATTATTAGTTATCAGTGATCGGTTTTTTGGATTCTCCCGGCGGGTCTCTTATATTACAGTAACTTGTAAAAAAAACTTTAATTATACTGCCATATTTCTGTTTCTTATAGTATGCTCTTGTGTATATAATACAATAGTGTTAAATAAAATTTTATAGTCATACCCGTAATTTTTTTATACGCGAAATCTCGCTAGGCGGAACCAAAAACCGATCACTGGTTATTATAGACGTGTATTGTGTTTAAGGATTTCACTGTATTGTTTGTTTACTTTAATAGTCTTAATATCAAGCAAGTTATTTAATAAAATATTGAAAAAAATTGTAATTCATCTTGTCGTAGGTAGATAGGTGTTGACAAATACATTATTTTTAACTAACAATAATTTCGAATAATAAACATTTTTTTTTATATATTGATGAAATTACGTACCTTCTGAGTGTTTAGAGTCGGTGGAGACCCGCGGGCTACCCGGCGCCGGCCCACGTTCGTTCTGAGGACCAGGACCTTACAGTCAGGAACCATTCTGGCTATTTATACAGGGTGAAACATGAGTTGTCAACAGTAATACGTTTGAACGTATTGTTTGCAGGGAGGCAGGCTCAGGCATGATTGTATTGCTTGCCCTTAGAGAATTGGTCAAAGGCGCCTAGCCTTGTAAGGGATTGCATATACCCGAGAAATTTGACCGGTGGTTGCTACCGAGTGGCTGAGGGGAGCAGGCATCCGCCGCGAAAGCTGAGCACGTAGGTTCGATCCCCACCTCGGACGTTGGTGATCTGGGTCTTTTTTCTTTTGTATATGACATCCAAGGAGGTTGGAACTCTTAGGGCGCCTATAGAGAGACGGCGTGACAGACAAAACCCGTGCCGCGCATATGCGTTTTACGCATATGTGATGTCAGTACCTCTCGGGACGTCATGGGTATATAAACTATAAAAATATACCAAGAATGCCACATACGCTCTGTAATCTGGTGCAGGAACCAGTCTACGTACATTAATAAACAAAATTCAAACGTTTCCTATCACAGGTAAGTAAAAAAAGTTATATTAAATTGAATATAAAATTAGTATGGGCGAGTGACATAGTGAAGAGACACGACGCTGAATTTGTTATCGATAGTCTATGTAAACTCTTACAACTAAACGGTGTTAGTAAAAATTCAAAATTTGTTCCCGAGTTACGGACGTTTCCTATGTATAAGTAAGTATAATTATGTGTGTTTCTCTATTTAAGTACATATATATATATATCGTCACCTAGCACCCACATTACAAGCCTTAATTGAGCTTACCGTGGGACTAGGTGAATTTGTGTAAGATGTCCCAAGTTATTAATTAATTATTATTAAAGTTATTAATTAATTAATTAAATATTATTTATTGCACACCTTGAACAAACAAACCAATGCAAAGGTAACATATATAACTAGACAGAGGTTAAACAACAGGCGGTGTGCAGGTGCGGGCTCGCGATGAATGTTAAAAGTCGAGAGGAAAGTAGAGAAAATGTTTATTGTTCTTAAAGTGTTAAATGAATGAATATTAAAGTTGTATGAATGTTTAAAAATATGTTGAAAATGTTAATGTTTGGTCGAATGCACCCGGCCGGTTCGGATCCGAAAAGTGCACTGAATTTGGGTTATTGCGAACTATTGGTCAACGCGTATTCTGCTGAGCCGGCGCACGCGCCGCACGCGGCACAAAACGTGTTGAAGGTGCATTGCACCGAACATCTTGCGGGGGGCAAACGATGAGATGAAGAACTAAGAGAATGATACAAGATGATTGAACAATCAACTTAAACTAAAATGTTATTCATTGAATGATATTTTTCTTAAAATTGGGGAGCTTCCCCTGTCCATATACGTTGATCTACTCATCTCGTGATTGTGAGATGTGAGCACTTTCACTCGCGCACTGCTTATTTCTCCCTCACTCACACTTTTCGCTCGATATCGCGCACTAACACTACACTTGTCATCACTCATGCCACCGGTGCTGGTACGACGTACACTACACGGCGTGGAGACCGCGCTCGCGCTCGCTCGGGGCGGCGGCGGCGGCGGCGGCGGCGGTCGGTGCTCTCAGCGTCTCATGGAGATGCTGTCTGTGGCTGCTCGTTCCTCTGGATTTGCAGTAGTTGCCGGAGGTCTTAGAAGTTTCCATTGGCAATTATTTTTTCGGCAAATTAATATAGCTGCCATAATAATAATCATGATAAAGAGGCAGTATATGGCAGTGTAGTGGTGTACATTATGTATAGTATAGTTGGTCTCGTCGGGAAATTGAATTTCTTTTAGCGTTTTTATTTCTTTTTCTATGTTTTTATCTTCGTCAGTTTCCTTAAAGATCAAACTGCTGTTTTCGAATTTTTCTATAGTAATGTTTATTATGTGGTTTATTGGGTCGATTTCTGGTGCGGCTATGGTGTACTTTAAATTTGTTCTGCTTTGCATGTTCATGTGCGTGTGAATTGCAAAGTTTTCTGTTTTTACAACACAATGTTCCTCGATGTAAATAATGTTGGCGCGTACTAATGTTTGTGATGTAACTTGATCGGTGCAAATTGTTCGTAACTGACACCGGTCGCAACAGAAATAGAAATAATGATTTGACTTTGATAAACTAATCCACTTGTTCTGGCACGCGGCTATGCTTGTTTTACATTGTAAATTTACCTTTTCGTCTTGTATACACAGATCTTGGTCGGTGCTCATTTTGTATGTTGGTACCTTGAGGGAGCACATGTACGTGGACACATCTCGTATCGTACAAATTTCAAGATCTTTTTCCTGTATTGGCATGTAGGCGTCCTTTTGAAAGTTCATTGCTACGTATTTTTCTATGGGCACAACAGATATCATGTTTCTGCCTAAGCTATGCGGGACCGGAATAATCCTGTAAAGGTCGTAACGATCACGTGTAATCAATGGGATGCGAATTTCAAATATCATATATTGGTCGGTAATTCTTGCTTTTACCTTTAATACTTGGTAGATGCTTTGTAGGTTTGTTTGTGTGTTATCGACTGGTAGGGTAAGATCATTTAGAAGTTGGCCGGATATAATGTTTAATTCTTTTTGTAGTTGTTCTGGGCTAATAATATGTATATTCATCCTGTCATTATAAATGTTAGTTATGGTGTCTAATAACATGTCTTTTATTGTTCTAAGGTGGGTTAATAAATTGTTTGCGGCCATGGCTACAACTGTAAATTGAGACAGGCTCTCTGCGACTGTTATCTCTTTCTCCATGGCTGAGGTGCCCTTTTCTAGAGAAAGTAAATGTTGATGTATTAACTTGTGCTGTTTTTGTATGGTTTCTTTTGTTCGCTGGAGCATGTTGTATTCGGCTTCCACGATGGATGTTTGGTTTTTCCACATTGTGACGATATGTTTTTCGTTGATTTTGATGCTACTAATGTCATTTTGGTAATGTTGAGCGAAGCGGTCATCCAAGACCCCGAATAATGAATTAGCTAGATTCCCGACTCCGTTGAAAAATCCCCGTCTCTTTCTTGTTTGTTGTTTTAGCTGATGTCTGGATAATACTTTATTATAATGTTGTAGTTCATCGTATGAATGTCTTAATTGAAGAAGTATGACGTCACAGTGCGAAAGATTGCTTACTTGTTTACAAATGGTTTCCAATTGTTCGTTGTACTTTTTGTAAGCCGAAACACCTTCCCAGAAAGGACTCATATCGTGGTATGCAACTAATTTCCATTCGTCGCGAACTAGCTGCATTGTTCCTAGCTTGTCAAAGTACAGTCCTTGACCTTCATTGATAGACGTCATTTGGACGCAATTTCCAGATGCGAAAAATGTGAGTAAATAAATGAACATCATCAACAACGTTGCCATGCGTCCTCTTTTTGCTGGTTTTCTTGTTTGTTTTGAGAAACTTTGTTCGGCGGGTTCCTCCTCTTGTTTAGATTTTTCTAGGGGCAAAACGGAGAGCTTAACTACGGGTCTTTTCAGTATTCCCTTTTCCGTTTTTAGGGTTACAACTCTCACATATCCGTCTTGTCCTGCGTGTACGTCGATTACTCGCCCTAGCGCCCATTTCCCTGCTGGTAAATTGTCTTCATGTATGACTACAATGTCCCCTATTTCTAGGTTTTTCTGAGGATCGCACCATTTCTGCCTTGCTGTGAGCAGAGTTAAGTACTCAGACTTCCACCTTCTCCAAATGTCACTGAATATTTTTTGTGTTAAGTTCCATTTTGTGCGTGCGTCTTCGTATGTTTCCATTACTGTGACTCCTGCTCTACCTTGTAAGAAGTGGGCTGGAGTCAGTGTATTTAAGTCGTCAATGTTTTCGGTCAGGGGGCATAGTGGGCGGGAATTTAAACAAGCTTCCAATTGGGCCAAAACTGTTGCGTATTGTTCGTAAGTAAGTTTTTGTTCACCCACTACTCGTTTTAAATGATGTTTTAGGCTTCTGACTGCTCTTTCCCAGAGCCCGCCAGCGCTAGGCCAGGACGGGGCATTAAAATGCCACTCGATCTCCATTTCGGCGATTTTTGCTAGGAAGTTATCGTCGAATGTGTTTTGAATTTCTTTCCACTGTTGCTTCAAAATATTATTGGCGCCGATAAAGTTGGTTCCTTGATCTGAGTATAGGTGTTTCGGAGCCCCTTTTCTGGCGGCCATTCTCCTTAGAGCTGCTAGAAATGCTGAGCTTGTTAATTCTGTTACAAGTTCTAAATGTACTGCTTTGGTGACCATACAGATGAAAACTGCAATGTAACCCTTCAATGTTTTGCTGTTTCGTACCTTGCTTGTTTTTATGTCGACGAACCCGGTGTAATCGACTCCAGTGTGAAAAAATGGTTTTGCTTCATTGACACGAGCTGTTGGTAGATCGCCCATCAGCTGGTATTGTTTTTTCCCATCGATTTTTTGACATTTGATGCATTTTCTAACTTGTTGTTTGACCCTGTTGTTCCCGCCGATCACCCAGTACTCCTCTCGCAGTTTGCTTGCAGTTAGCTTGGCTCCTCCGTGAAATGTTTCCAAGTGGGCGCGTTCTATTAGTAGCGTAGCAAGACGTGATTCCTTAGGAATGATTTTTGGATGTCTCATTTCGTAAGGTAAATGGGCTTCTTCGAGGCGACCCCCCACTCGAAGGATGCTGTTGTTATCCATGAATGGATATAATGAGAAAAGTTTGCTCCTTGTTTCGACTTTGTTGTTTATCCGTAAATGTTCAATGTCCGCTCCTAATTCCTTGTTTTGAACGCTTCGAATTATAGCTAACTTTGCTTTCTTCAACTCTTGTAATGTGAGATAGCTTGGTAAGCCTTTACGCTTCAAAGTGAATGCCCTCAGTATGTAGGCCACGATTCTTGTTACTTTGGTAATTGAACTATGTTTTTCTAATAAGTTGTGTATTATGTTATGTTCGTTATTGTTCTGCCCTACATTTGATGTATACGATTTTTTCTCCTCTTCTGTTGTAGTATATGTTTGTTTATGAGAACTTTCAAGCTCTATCTGAAAATCGGCTAACCAAGTCGGTCCTGACCACCATAGAGAATTATCTTTCAATTGCGATGCTGTTAGCCCTCTGCTTGCAGCGTCCGCGGGATTCTCTGACGATTTTACGTAACGCCATTGTTCTTCGGGCATCACCTGTTTTATTTGTTCTATGCGGTTAGCGACGAATGGTTTCCAGCGGCTGGGTTGACCTTGCAACCATCCAAGAACAATTTTAGAGTCACACCAGCCGAATGTTTGTACTGTATGCTGTTGTAAAGATGTTGTAATTTTTGCCATCAGCTTCGATAGTAGATGCGCTCCACATAACTCGAGCTTCGGAAGTGTTAATTGTTTCTTGCTTGGGACGACTTTTGTTTTCGCTGCGACGAGAATGGGGTTGGTCTGTTGTTCAATTCGTGCATATACCACACAGGCGTACGCCTCCAGCGATGCGTCACAATATCCGTGTAGTTGAATAGTGTCATTTAGCTTACATAATAGCCATCTAGGTATTTTACATTCATTGATTAGGTGTATGTCGTCTTGTATTTTGGACCATTCCATGCATATTTCATCTGGTACTGGCTGATCCCAGTGAATTGAGTGTTTCCAAACTTTCTGGAATAGTATTTTGAGTTTGGTGCTAAGCGGGGCGAGCCAGCCTAGCGGGTCAAAGAGCTTGGAAATATCAGATAAGAGTGTTCGTTTTGTTGGTTTGTTCTTCCGTTTCTCAATCTTACACTGAAAGGTGAAACTGTCCTCTGCGGAATTCCAACATAATCCGAGTGTTTTAGATATGTCATCTTGTTTAAAATTGATTAACAAGTTCTGCTCATCTTGCTTGTTTTGTATGTGTTCCAACACTTCTTGTTTATTCGACGACCATTTCCGCAAGTTGAATCCTGCTGTTTTTAATAATTCGGTTATGTCGTTAATCAGCTTTATTGATTGTAGTATAGAGTGCGACCCATGTATAAGGTCGTCCATATAGAATGATTCTTCCAAAATTTTGGACGCTTCTGGGTAGTTCTCTCGTTCGTCACGCGCCAGCCTTTTTAGCGTCATCATGGCTAAATAGCTTGCACTTTTTGTTCCGTATGTCACGGTAGTAAGCTGAAATGGGGTTAGCGCCCCGTGCTCATCTTTCCAGATGATTTTTTGAAGGGGCTGGTCATCCTCGTGGACGAGGATTTGTCGGAACATTTTTTCTAGGTCGGCGCAGAACACAAACTCGTACTGCCTCCATTTAAGTAATAATGTTTGTAAATCCTTTTGCAAATTTGGGCCTCTGTACATCAAGTCGTTTAAGGAGTATCCTGTTGATGTTTTGCTAGAAGCATTGAAAACAACCCGGTACTTAGTAGAAAGTGATTCTGCGCGTTCCACAATGTGATGTGGGTGAAAGTACTCTATTGTGTTGTCCTTTACGGCAATTTTCATATGCCCTAAGTCGCTGTACTCTTTCATGAACGCTCTGTATGCTTCCGCTAATTTACTAGGCTTCTGAAGCTTTTTCTCCGAGTGTTTAAATTGAGCGATTGCTTTTGTCCTGGATTCACCTAATTTTTCTTCGAAATTCGGCTTCATAGGTATACGCACTTCGTACCGACCGTCAACTTTTCTCTTCGTGTTTTCTTCAAAATGTTTCATGCATTCCATATCTTCTTGTGATAAATTCCCTTCTTCTGCTATATCTTCTACCTCCCAAAACTGTTGTATCTCCTCCAAGTTGTTAATTACTATATTACAATGGTAGGTCTCTAGCTCTTCCTCGTCGTTTCCACTCAAAAGCCATCCGAGTTGGCTCTCTTGCGCTAAGGGCTGCCATTCGTTTTCACCCTTTATTTTTCCTTCTAAAATGATCTGAGCGTGTACCACCGACCCTAAAAGCAGGTCTACCGGACGACTAACGTTAAAGTCCGGATCGGCCAAGTTAAGATCCTGGATCATAGGCCACGAAGGTTTTGGAAAGGTCTCGCCAGGTATGTTTTTCACCACTCTGTTCATTATAAAGACTTTTGCATTAAATGTGAAATTATTGTACATCGACATGCATTGTATTTTCAGCTTGCCCTTGCAGTCGTTTTCTTTTTCTCCTATTCCGTATATGACGCCAGAACACTTGTCTCGTTTTATGTTAAGTATTTGAGCGGCTCGTTCTGTTATAAGTAGGCTTGGGACTTTTGGATGCTCGCTATGGTTCTGGCATCCGTGGAGTCGCCATTATGTTAAAATAAATTTTCGAAGTCAAAGTCAAAGCCTGGAAATAAAAAATATTAGATGTCATGATCTATACGTATTAATACCTATAACAATACATATGCGATTAATTTTAATCACAAATCTATTACACACACGTGTCAAAGTTCAAAGTTGACGCGATATGCATAATATACATATACAATAAACGTACCTACGATTTACTTTACTATGCATCCACTTTGATAATTGTGTTTTGTTTGACAGATTTAGACTACTGACATCTATTTCAAATAAAAATAAACATTTGAGTAATAAGTTGCCAGTTCAGATGAAAGATCGTTTAAGCAATTTATAACACAATTTTAAAATGGATAATTTAACGACTTGCGGAATTAAATCCTGATAGGAGCCGTACCAGGAATTAAAATATGACCAAGAAAATTATTGTTTTTTTATTATGTGATGTTCATTTCAAAGTCGGTGTGAGTGAAAAAAGTGTTTATTGTTAATCATGTTAAAAGTGTATCCCATCAAAATAACTGTGGTGAACACAGATGTCATATATACCATAGATCAAGCAAACGTATTTACTTAGCGTGTCAAATGAACTCAGTGAAATCCACTGAGTTGTTCGTCTTTAATCGCAGCTTGCAACTTTCGGGCGTCAAATTTTGTAAGTTGAAATGAACAAAAACATTAATAATGCCTCCTTAAGTAGTACTAATTGCAACAACACAAAAAAATATGAATACTCAAGGGCCTGAGACATATTTAAAATCATAGGCAAGTAACAACTTCAGTACAAAATCTGACATGCTCAGCCGCCATACAAATGAATGAACTTGTTTCTTCTGTTCAAATCTAATTCTGTGGTGGTGAATATAGCTTGTTGTTAGAATGGATAGAGCCTTACAATGAACTAGCACTAAGTGAAGACAAAATACAACTTTGACATCAGTGGATGAAGAGAGGTCTTTTTCAACTCACAAAAGCGTTTTTGATAAGTCCAGAATCCGTTAAACACCACAAAATATTAAAAAAAAATCATTCTTTTTACTATTTTCATGATGGATACGAAATAGTAATAAATGATGATTATGACGCACTGATTACTAAAGCCAACTAATATTTGATTGAAGAAACATTTTTGTAATTGTTATTTAAAGGTTTTTTTCTTTATTTTGTTAATTAGCCGTAGAATGTTTTATTATAATTATATACCTACATACAGATTATTGTGTACTTTGACTTTGACTTCGAAAAAAATGTTAATATAATGGCGACTCCACGGATGCCAGAACCATAGCGAGCATCCAAAAGTCCCAAGCCTAGTTATAAGTGAAATTTGGCTGCCTGGGTCGACCAGGGCCCGAAAGGTGTGGTAGGTGCCATCCGCGGCTTTCGTTTTCAGCATAGCCGTAGCTAGTAAAGTTTCACAAAACGAAGTTTGTGAAATGTTTGTTACGCTATTGTTTTCAGTATTTGAAGTAATTGCATTCGTTGCATAAGTTGAGGTCGATGGCTGAGCTGTTGATGTTGCATTTCTTGCACATGCCTCGTGCATTAATGTGTTATGCTGACTCGAACATCTCTGACATGTTTTATTTGAATTGCAAGCATTTCCATTGTGACTAAATAAGCAATTTATACACAAAGCGAGTTTATTGACCGTTTGGAGTCTTTTTTCTGCAGGCATCTGCAAAAAATGTCGACAGCTGTAGATCCCGTGCGGAAACTTACACAACGGACATTTGATACTTGAAACGCGCATAGTTTTCGCAACCGTTACACTTCCGTAGCCTTTGTTGGTGCCACTAATGTTGTTGTGATACGGTCGATTATTGTATGACTGATTTGGTTTCTTCGTGTTGTTAAAGTTTGATCTGTTGATTGTAGATTCTTGCTTCCTGCGGGATGTTTCTAGACTTGTAAACTTTCCTTCTAAGAAATCGAAGAATTGTTTTAGCACCGGCAATTCTCTTGAATTCTTCAATGATTCTATGTAGTCCTTATGCGTTTCTGGGTCTAGTTTTTGGGTTAAAATGTAAATCACCAACGGGTCCCACGTATCGATATTTACTCCTAGATTCTTGACTGCATGCAGGCACTCAGTCGCGGTGTCATGCAGCTTCTTTATCTGAGCTAACGACTGTTGTTGCATTATAGGGAGCCCAAATAATATGTTAAGGTGAGAGTTAAAAATTAATTTAGTGTTGTTATATCTATTGTTAAGTATGTCCCAGCATACTGAATAATTTTCCGAACTTATCTGAAGATGTTGAATTAGCCTTTCCGCTTCTCCCTTGACTTTTGACTTTAAAAATTGCATTTTTTGAGCGTTTGATAAAGCTGAATTGTTATGAATTGCCTCACTGAATAAATCTTTGAAAGATACCCAAGAATTATAACTCCCAAAGAATATAGGAATGTCTAAGACAGGTGTTGATTTTACTTTATGTTTCACTGACCATACCTTTTTATTAATGTTTTTCTTCATCATGTTGTAAGTTTTTTCATGCATGTTAAACATACCTTCATACGTTGAATCGCTTTGAAGGCCTTCGCTTTCCATTTCCCAATGCAAATTATCAATAACTGACCAACGAGCCTCCAGTGACTTGAGAGCATCCTCGAGCTCCCATTTCTCCTCTAATAAATCAATCTGAATGCTATTCACGGTCCGCGCGAAAGCTTTTATGTTGGCTTGCTGTTTGCGCATCATTTCGTCCATCTTACTTTCTGTTCCCCTCTGTTGTTTACCCAATTCCTTATCTCTTACCTCGGCGATGGATGCTGGCTTATCGCTCTTAGCGGATGTATCTACCAGGTCCTTGTTGAGAGTTGTAGATGCGCTCGCATCTGAAGGATTCAGGTCGGTCTTGGCTTCGGAGCTCTTCTCCTGTAGTCCTTGCAACCCTGCTGTCAGCTTCGCGTGGAAACTAGTATAAGTTTCCTTTGTACTCTCATAAATTCTTTCCGTGAAATACGAATTGGAACGACTCTCTACCATACTTATCTGTTCGTGGTTAAACTGGAACTCATTCCACAATTCGCTTAACTCGTCTAAACGTGTTTTAAAATATTCATGCTTCGCCTTTCGAGTCGAGCTATCTTTCTTGAAGTTAGAGAAAGATGTCTCCATCCGTTGTTGAATCTCTCCTTGACGCTGAATGTAAGCCATCTTTACTGACGAAGGTGCAGTATAATAAGGAAAGATCTTACTTGAATATCTCCTTGCGTTGCTCTGTTACTGCCAATACCACCACTGTTGCTGTTGAGACTCTGCTACTCCTCTCCTCCAATGGCTCCGATCGCTGCAGCACTCACTCGTTGAAAGTTCGTTCACCTCACACGGCTTTATCAACCACGGTATCAAAACGCGCGAGGCCCTAAGTTCGAAGGACCATGTGCGGGTGCGGGCTCGCGATGAATGTTAAAAGTCGAGAGGAAAGTAGAGAAAATGTTTATTGTTCTTAAAGTGTTAAATGAATGAATATTAAAGTTGTATGAATGTTTAAAAATATGTTGAAAATGTTAATGTTTGGTCGAATGCACCCGGCCGGTTCGGATCCGAAAAGTGCACTGAATTTGGGTTATTGCGAACTATTGGTCAACGCGTATTCTGCTGAGCCGGCGCACGCGCCGCACGCGGCACAAAACGTGTTGAAGGTGCATTGCACCGAACAGGCGGTCTTAAGGCGGTTTAACCGCCTGTTGTTTAACCGCTGTCTGGCCTTACCCTTAACACTTGTTGTTTAACTTTATCCTTAAAGCTAACAACTTAATGTAAGTAGGTACTTATTGTAAATATAAATTCAAATAAATGTATACATTTTACTGTTTTTATATCATTCATAACGACATCATTTTAGTGAGATTTTAAAAATGAGAATGTTTGAATTGAATAGCTTTTTTCAAGTAACATTTTTAGTCAAATAACTGTTGGTTTCGATAAAAATATCGAGCCATACCACAACACTATTTACATTAACATGTCAAAATTACCTGACACGGTCGATTTCTATGAAAATGACAGCCAAGGCCGCCTCTATCTCTAAGGTTACACACTAAAGAGGTCCGTGCTCTGTGATGACATCCAATATTTATTATTTATAAGTAATACGTTTTTCTAACTCTATATGTATATAAACAACTAACAATTAAATGCCGCACAAGTTACTTGAAAATTTACAAGTTATTTATTTATTTTTGTTTTTTATGGGTTTATGTTTTTGTATTTTTTGGCTTTAGGATAAAGAAGATTAAAAGGATTATTAAGACAAATTAATGGAATAATTTAAATTACCTCTTCAAATTGAAATAATTAATAACTGCAATTTTGTCATTTCGAATAAAATTAAATGATATTTATTACATTTACCGCTTTAAATAGCCGTTATCATTTCAGAAACACAAAAAATACACAAAAAAAAACATGACTATTTATAAGTAACTTGCGGGGGCATTCAATTGTTAGTTGTTTATAGAGTTAGAGAAACGTATTACTGTTCACGACTCATGCTTCACCCTGTATTACAGTCGATTGCAAAAAAAAGTACATAAATGTGCCTTAACCTTTCGAATGCCGATGTCATACAATGAAACATTGAATGAATGACCTTGAAGTTTGTAATTAAATGTATAAAAGGTTTGAGACGGATACGGAACATATGAAGGGTTAATCAAAACAAAAATCACGATCACGTCAATAACGTTACGAAAGTTAGTCATACTAACTACCTATATGGTATATTCTGTCTGTTGGACACTTAAAAAGGCACCACAATTAAAAACTATTTTATCTTCACCTAAAAAAACAAGTGTTTACCGTGGGTTCTGCCACTTTCCCAGCCGCCACCAGTTCCCGCCATGTCGGCAGTTCTTCGGGGCCCACCACGTGAGGAAACCTAGAGACAGATATTTAGAATCTGTTATAGGTAATACATATGGGTATAGGTAAGTCAGTTTAGTTATAGGTTGGTGTCACCAAGTTGGTGAGCATTTCTCAAAAAGGTTAACATTTGAATCATGTCTTCTCTCGTCAGGATTCGAACCCGGAACCTCCAGCTTCGTAGGCAGGGTACCAACTAGGTTACGGAGGCTGAATGAAACATTATGCGAAGTAAAATCCATACAACTCTCAAATTCCAAAAAAATTCCTAAAACGTCGAAATCCCCAAAACAGATTACTCTCATAATGTCTAAAACTTGAAATGACTTACACCTACTTCTCAAATTGCCGTATTCTCAAAATGTCTAAAAGTCAAATTAACTTAAAACCAAAACTTCACTTTCTCAAAATGCCTAAAATTCAGTATCCATGAAAACTGTATCAAATTTAGTTTTTCATAAATAGTTGGCATTGTTTAACTAATTTAATGCTAAAATTGATAATAAAACACAGTGCAAGGAATATAATAGTTACTGTAAATAACATTTTAGGTATTCTGAGAAACTGTCGTTTTGAATTTTGGTTATTATGAACTTAACATATTTCGGATATTAGATTTCAATGTCTAATACTGTACTGAAAATAAGTTTTTTTGGAATTTTAGACATTTTAATACCAATCTGTTTTAACATTGCGACAATCTAAGAACATGGTATTATGAACGGAACGGAACCATTTCAAACTCGGGTAAATGCGACGTAATATTCATAAATGTCACCTTTCAATAATAGCGCGATGTATGGGCAGTACGAGCGGTTTCGGCCCCCCCGATGTGGTGGCACATGCGCGTCGCCGCGCGTCCAGCTTCATCTCGTGCCAGCGTCGCTGTAGCGCCACCGCCGACATTTGCACGCCGCTGTAGCAATAACATAGACCATTGTGATACAAGGGTGGAAAGTTAGCTCTAATTCTAATATCTTTCGTTTATCACGGGCCTATAAATCATGGTATTTTGGTGGAGTTGCGTGGGGACATGGATTCGACACATAGAGACCCTTTGGAAACTTGCTGTGTTGTACACAGTGCTGTCAGCTGCGCTCGCTTGTGGAAGCTTGCCTGAAGACATCTCCACTCGACAAGACAGGACACCACCTGCTACACTCACTTCCTGGAGTACAGCTGGGCTGCTCGCCTCCACTGCTGGAGACACTCCTGGCTGCAGCTGTACCGCCTGCACCAGCAGGGTTCGCTCCAGTGCTGTCAGCTGTCGCTTGTGGAAGCTTGCCTGAAGACATCTTCTCGACAAGACAGGACACCGCTGACTGCTACACTCACTTCCTGGAGTACAGCTGGGCTGCTCGCCTCCACTGCTGGAGACACTCCTGGCTGCAGCTGTACCGCCTGCACCAGCAGGGTTCGCTCCAGTGCTGTCAGCTGTCGCTTGAGGAAGCTTACCTGAAGACTTTCCCAGTTATTTCGTGTGCTACAGACGTTTACTCGTAATACTGTTGAAATTATTCGCTTTCTAAGAGATTCTTCATAGTTTTGGCTAACTACCACGAACTCCGAAAACCGCAAACGACGATTTGTCTTTGTCACTTCTAACAAGGCGATATTAGAGTGAAAGCCTTCGTTGGAGTTACGGCGAAAAATCTTCGAAATTTACAAATTTTGAATTTCGCGGTAGAAGGGCTGATTTTCCATCAAAATAAACATATATAATCTGTGGATACGATTATTTATGTCAGTTTTTATTTTTAATTAGTGATGTCCGTCACGCCTGTAGATGTAACTTGTAATCGAGATTTACCATGGTTCATTACAATTGTAAATTTTTGTGTGTATTTATAAAACACCTGTAATAGTTCATAGTGCATTACAGGTTCCTGTAACCTGTACACTTGTAACCTGTATCTTGTAACTTTATAAAACGGGACCCAGCTGTACCGCCTGCACCAGCAGGGTTCGCTCCAGTGCTGTCAGCTGTCGCTTGAGGAAGCTTGCCTGAAGACATCTCCACTCGACAAGACAGGACACCGCTGACTGCTACACTCACTTCCTGGAGTACAGCTGGGCTGCTCGCCTCCACTGCTGGAGACACTCCTGGCTGCAGCTGTACCGCCTGCACCAGCAGGGTTCGCTGCTGTCAGCTGTCGCTTGTGGAAGCTTGCCTGAAGACATCTTCACTCGACAAGACACCGCTGACTGCTACACTCACTTCCTGGAGTACAGCTGGGCTGCTCGCCTCCACTGCTGGAGACACTCCTGGCTGCAGCTGTACCGCCTGCACCAGCAGGGTTCGCTCCAGTGCTGTCAGCTGTCGCTTGTGGAAGCTTGCCTGAAGACATCTTCTCGACAAGACAGGACACCGCTGACTGCTACACTCACTTCCTGGAGTACAGCTGGGCTGCTCGCCTCCACTGCTGGAGACACTCCTGGCTGCAGCTGTACCGCCTGCACCAGCTCCAGGGTTCGCTCCAGTGCTGTCAGCTGTCGCTTGTGGAAGCTTGCCTGAAGACTTTCCCAGTTATTTCGTGTGCTACAGACGTTTACTCGTAATACTGTTGAAATTATTCGCTTTCTAAGAGATTCTTCATAGTTTTGGCCAACTACCACGAACTCCGAAAACCGCAAACGACGATTTGTCTTTGTCACTTCTAACAAGGCGATATTAGAGTGAAAGCCTTCGTTGGAGTTACGGCGAAAAATCTTCGAAATTTACAAATTTTGAATTTCGCGGTAGAAGGGCTGATTTTCCATCAAAATAAACATATATAATCTGTGGATACGATTATTTATGTCAGTTTTTATTTTTAATTAGTGATGTCCGTCAGGCCTGTAGATGTAACTTGTAATCGAGATTTATCATGGTTCATTACAATTGTAAATTTTTGTGTGTATTTATAAAACACCTGTAATAGTTCATAGTGCATTACAGGTTCCTGTAACCTGTACACTTGTAACCTGTATCTTGTAACTTTATAAAACGGGACCCAGCTGTACCGCCTGCACCAGCAGGGTTCGCTCCAGTGCTGTCAGCTGTCGCTTGTGGAAGCTTGCCTGAAGACATCTTCTCGACAAGACAGGACACCGCTGACTGCTACACTCACTTCCTGGAGTACAGCTGGGCTGCTCGCCTCCACTGCTGGAGACACTCCTGGCTGCAGCTGTACCGCCTGCACCAGCAGGGTTCGCTCCAGTGCTGTCAGCTGTCGCTTGTGGAAGCTTGCCTGATGACATCTTCACTCGACAAGACAGGACACCGCTGACTGCTACACTCACTTCCTGGAGTACAGCTGGGCTGCTCGCCTCCACTGCTGGAGACACTCCTGGCTGCAGCTGTACCGCCTGCACCAGCAGGGTTCGCTCCAGTGCTGTCAGCTGTCGCTTGTGGAAGCTTGCCTGAAGACATCTTCACTCGACAAGACAGGACACCGCTGACTGCTACACTCACTTCCTGGAGTACAGCTGGGCTGCTCGCCTCCACTGCTGGAGACACTCCTGGCTGCAGCTGTACCGCCTGCACCAGCAGGGTTCGCTCCAGTGCTGTCAGCTGTCGCTTGTGGAAGCTTGCCTGAAGACTTTCCCAGTTATTTCGTGTGCTACAGACGTTTACTCGTAATACTGTTGAAATTATTCGCTTTCTAAGAGATTCTTCATAGTTTTGGCCAACTACCACGAACTCCGAAAACCGCAAACGACGATTTGTCTTTGTCACTTCTAACAAGGCGATATTAGAGTGAAAGCCTTCGTTGGAGTTACGGCGAAAAATCTTCGAAATTTACAAATTTTGAATTTCGCGGTAGAAGGGCTGATTTTCCATCAAAATAAACATATATAATCTGTGGATACGATTATTTATGTCAGTTTTTATTTTTAATTAGTGATGTCCGTCACGCCTGTAGATGTAACTTGTAATCGAGATTTACCATGGTTCATTACAATTGTAAATTTTTGTGTGTATTTATAAAACACCTGTAATAGTTCATAGTGCATTACAGGTTCCTGTAACCTGTACACTTGTAACCTGTATCTTGTAACTTTATAAAACGGGACCCAGCTGTAACGCCTGCACCAGTTCCAGGGTTCGCTCCAGTGCTGTCAGCTGTCGCTTGTGGAAGCTTGCCTGAAGACATCTTCACTCGACAAGACAGGACACCGCTGACTGCTACACTCACTTCCTGGAGTACAGCTGGGCTGCTCGCCTCCACTGCTGGAGACACTCCTGGCTGCAGCTGTACCGCCTGCACCAGCAGGGTTCGCTGCTGTCAGCTGTCGCTTGTGGAAGCTTGCCTGAAGACATCTTCACTCGACAAGACAGGACACCGCTGACTGCTACACTCACTTCCTGGAGTACAGCTGGGCTGCTCGCCTCCACTGCTGGAGACACTCCTGGCTGCAGCTGTACCGCCTGCACCAGCAGGGTTCGCTCCAGTGCTGTCAGCTGTCGCTTGTGGAAGCTTGCCTGAAGACATCTTCACTCGACAAGACACCGCTGACTGCTACACTCACTTCCTGGAGTACAGCTGGGCTGCTCGCCTCCACTGCTGGAGACACTCCTGGCTGCAGCTGTACCGCCTGCACCAGCAGGGTTCGCTCCAGTGCTGTCAGCTGTCGCTTGTGGAAGCTTGCCTGAAGACATCTTCACTCGACAAGACACCGCTGACTGCTACACTCACTTCCTGGAGTACAGCTGGGCTGCTCGCCTCCACTGCTGGAGACACTCCTGGCTGCAGCTGTACCGCCTGCACCAGCAGGGTTCGCTCCAGTGCTGTCAGCTGTCGCTTGTGGAAGCTTGCCTGAAGACATCTTCACTCGACAAGACAGAACACCACCTGCTACACTCACTTCCTGGAGTACAGCTGGGCTGCTCGCCTCCACTGCTGGAGACACTCCTGGCTGCAGCTGTACCGCCTGCACCAGCAGGGTTCGCTGCTGTCAGCTGTCGCTTGTGGAAGCTTGCCTGAAGACATCTTCCCTCGACAAGACAGGCCACCGCTGACTGCTACACTCACTTCCTGGAGTACAGCTGGGCTGCTCGCCTCCACTGCTCGGGAGACACTCCTGGCTGCAGCTGTACCGCCTGCACCAGCAGGGTTCGCTCCAGTGCTGTCAGCTGTCGCTTGTGGAAGCTTGCCTGAAGACATCTTCACTCGACAAGACAGGACACCACCTGCTACACTCACTTCCTGGAGTACAGCTGGGCTGCTCGCCTCCACTGCTCGGGAGACACTCCTGGCTGCAGCTGTACCGCCTGCACCAGCAGGGTTCGCTCCAGTGCTGTCAGCTGTCGCTTGTGGAAGCTTGTCTGAAGACATCTTCCCTCGACAAGACAGGACACCGCTGACTGCTACACTCACTTCCTGGAGTACAGCTGGGCTGCTCGCCTCCACTGCTCGGGAGACACTCCTGGCTCCAGCTGTAACGCCTGAACCAGCTCCAGGGTTCGCTCCAGTGCTGTCAGCTGCGCTCGCTTGTGGAAGCTTGCCTGAAGACAAATATTTTAGTGTTAAATCCGATTTTCCCAGGAAGCGGCGGCGGTACCTATTCTTATGTCAATATGATGACGCAATTGAATAGACACCCCCACTAGCGTCTTTTAATCGTCGCCGCTTTCTCAATGATAGTTACCTTCTCAGGATATATTCGCGTGACAGTATTTCGCCCCGACATAGAGTTCCTGTATTTTCGTTAAATACACGGTGGAATTTAATCGGTGAACAGGAACCCATTTTTCTAATTCAGTAATCGATGGCGGTCACGTTTATGTAGTACTTAAGTGGAACCAAGTTTTTTTTTAGCATAACAAATTTTTATGTTGAACTTAAACTTTAATTGAAATTTAATGTCACCCTACTAATGGTTTAGTCTGAAAAGTTTAATACCTCTTTTCAAACTATCAGCCATGCATCGCTCTTATTTTACATAGGAATAGAGTCTATCGCAAAAATTAAAGCATGTGAGTGGTTATTGCTCATTTATGTTTTAAGTTTCTATGGCTGATAGTTTGAAAAGAGGTATTAAACTTTTCAGACTAAACCATTAGTAGGGTGACAATAAATTTTAATTTCAAACTAAAAAAAATTTTATGCTAAAAAAAAACTTGGTTCCACTTAAGTACTACATAAATGTGACCGCCATCGATTACTGAATTAGAAAAATGGGTTCCTGTTCACCGATTAAATTCCACCGTGTATACGACTTGTTACAAAAAAGGTGATACAACAGCATAATAAAACATGAAACTATTAATGATTTTTCATCACACTTGCTGTCTACGCGCGCCATTGCTTGCGCGCGTAGCGGGAGTAATAGAAAAGTGAAATTCCCTAGGGAGTAATAGAAATGTCAGTACGTCATTTAATAATATTACGTCTTAAAACTTATTTTTTGTTTGGCAAGTGTGATGAAAAACATTGTATGCATCACGGTCGGTAAGCGGAATACAAATTTCTAACACTCTCGTTAGTGATTCCGTACTTACATCCCTTGATGCACAATGTACTATTGAACAACTTTTACTATGAGACCAAATATGAAATCTAATATTTAAATTATATTCTATTCTAAAATGTAATCACCACACTCAATAGCGGCGTGTCGTATTAACAGCAGGTCAATGACCGCTCGCCAGCGACGCGCGCAGCTCACGCAGCGTCGACGCGCGGAGATCGCTCCTGCGTCGGTGTCACGTGGTACAACTCACCACACTCAGTAGCGGAGTGTCGTATAACAGCAGGTCAATGACCGCTCGCCAGCGACGCGCGCAGCTCACGCAGCGTCGACGCGCGGAGATCGCTCCTGCGTCGGTGTCACGTGGTACAACTCACCACACTCAGTAGCGGAGTGTCGTATAACAGCAGGTCAATGACCGCTCGCCAGCGACGCGCGCAGCTCACGCAGCGTCGACGCGCGGAGATCGCTCCTGCGTCGGTGTCACGTGGTACATGACACAGACGGAAAGTTGCAGACCACATTTCCTCAAACTTAGCATTTTGACTTTGACATCTTTGTACATACTAGAGCTTTGTAAATTCTTGAGAAAGTATAAACACTTTTTTCCAGCACCAAGTAACTCAACTTACTCAACAACGTCCTACCTACGCCCTAGAAACAATATCCCGACGCCAGCATCTAAACTAAAAATGCACAGTTCTAGCCCTTACGTAATGTGCATAAAAGCCTATAATAAACTGCCAAAAACTATTAGAGATGAAGAGAAAGATACTAGGTTTAATGTCAAAATAACTAAGTACCTAATAGGAAAACAGTTTTTACTCTCTTCAAGAATTTTTTGAATGTTAATGTAACCAAAGACTAAGACAAGTGATGTTATTTAATTTGTGTATGTTTGATAAAAAAGTTTAATTAAAAGTTTTAGATTGTATTTCTTCCCCATTTAAACTTAAAGTAATTGGAATGTAAAAATATAGTTATACACGAGTAGGTTGTAAGATTTAGTATCAATTAGTCTTAAGGAAATATTGTAGTGCCCCTCAGGGTTTCATAGCTGGACACATATAATGTATTACCTAATCTTGTATTACCTATGAAAACAATAAACATTACTGATTACTGATTACATGTACTCACCACACTCAGTAGCGGAGTGTCGTATAAAAGCAGGAGGTCAATGACCGCCCAGTTTCGAGCACAGAGGGCGCCGGCGTCGCCGCGAGCCAGCGACGCGCGCAGCTCACGCAGCGACGACGCGCGGAGATCGCTCCTGCGTTTTATTAACGTCAGTGTCAACACGTGGTCAGAAAAAAAATCGTTTAAACAAATGCAATATATTTTTGATTGAAATAAAACTATCTATTTAAAACGGATTATGACGCGTATATTCATTGAATTTAACTTTATCTCGACGTTTCGAACACTTTACTGAGTTCGTCGTTTGCGGGCGACTCAATCGCAATGTTCGAAACGTTGGGATGAAGTTAAATTTAATTAATATACGCGATATAATCAGTTACGTTTAATTATATCCTGACGTTTTGGGCATGAATATGAGCAGCATGGCATAAAATATGAGTGATAATCGTGAAAGTTTAAAGCAATATAATATGTTTTTGACACAATCTAATAACTGATAAAATAATGTAGACAAATAAAGTAATTTTGCAACTCGTGTAAATAGTCCGTGCTTGTAAAAGTTCAAGAAATCTTGAGTTAACCGGTTATGAGCATTTTCACTTTTAGGGAAACCCAATTAGTGTGAAATTAAATCAGAAAAAAAACAGCATTGTAACGGCAATGAAGTACAATATCTGTAAATTAATATAAATTTAAACTTGAACTGTGTTTTCATATTATAATATTTATAATGTCGCTAGTAGTCTTTAAAATTAACATTAAAACGAAAATTTAGCGAAATGAGAATTTTTATTTATCAGAATACAGTTATAAAAGATTTTATAAAATAAAATGTCCTTGTATTTAACATGCATGCATGTGTACAGTCAAGGGAAAAAATATGTATACACTTTTGCACCTTATTTTAACGGCATAAGATAAAAAGTGTATACATATTTATGCCCTTGACTGTACAATACAAATAGTTGATTAATTATTCTAGAAAAAAGTATTGATAGATGTCTTAACTTAATTGTAGTTACAAACCTTACTGCAAAAAGTGTTTTTAATCCCACACTAATTGGATGTCTCTAAAAGTGATAAAGCCTTTAAGTATATCAATGTATTACATTGAATTAAATATGTATCATAAGACACAGCACATAGCTAAGGTAAGACTGAGCGCTAAAGGGGCCGTTTCTTTATCGTGAATTTTAGCTACTCAGCACATATCGTCATTGACAACCAAAACTGGCTATAAAAGCTTTCAGTACCCTTAGCAACCTCGTATGTCAGTATAGAATCAAAATTGAGATACGAGCTTTATTCGAAGTTTGTATTTGTTACTTAGTAGCAAAACTGCTTGTCAAACGACGATATGTAGTGCAAGTATTCGAATATCCGCTGACGCTACTAAGCTCTGTCTAAAGTCATAATAAGAGTATCAAATGGTCACTTGACTCGGCGTGTATCGTAAATAAACACGAACAAGTGATTCAAAGTGATTTTGTCAATTTGCAAAGGCAGATTGTACAGCGATTCTACATTATTAATAAATCAACATCATCATATTAGCGGAAACATAGCTCTGCCTCAAAGATCACTACAATGACCGGTCCTGCTCCACCCGCATCCAGTGGACTTCACTAGGTCATCAGTCCACCTAGTGGGGGGTGTACCCACGCTGCGCCTTTCGGTACGTGGCCGCCACTTTCCTTCCGCCCCAACAGCCATCGGTTCACTTCAGTTTAGCCATTCGGAGAGCTATACAGTTTACTTTTTTTATAATGGTCTATTTACACAAATTGACCTAGACCCACCTGTAATGTGGGTAGCAACTGTAGCAAGCGACAATATATAAATACTAAATCACGATCAAATGTTACTAATGAAATATCACCAAACAAATCACACCAAGTAAATCAAAGTTTCTACGCTACAAGGAAACGAATCTGTGGATCAATTGGCATGTGTACCATGAAAGTAGAAAAAAGGTAAACAAACCTACAAACTTGCATTATTTCATAATCACACACTTTTAGAACACAATCTCGGTTTTATCACCAACTTGAAACTTTAAATCTGAAGTCCACATACATATTTTGTTAAAAATATTGATATTTATTAGTATTAACGTAAAAATATATCTGATCGTGATGAACGTGTTTCACGATATGTGTCAAAGACGGCAAATACTATAGAAAGTCAGCCATATTTGTTTATCTTATTTTACTTTCAACTGAAAATTTTATGGGTACTGTCGAGGAATTTAATTTCAAGGAATTAAATATTATAGCTACTATGACAAGGTACGAAATGGATAGGAAATTAAATTCCTCGATCGTACTTAAACTTCACACGTATCACACGACACAGTCACGGAAGTATACGCGTCCCGTCTCAACCATCTCCCAAATATGAATACCTCTTGCCATTCTATGCAAGACGCAGAACAAAGAACTAATATCACATCATATAAAATGTCATTAAATGCCCAGACCCACGGCTACGTTCAGCAGTGTTTACAACAACTGCCCCGTTTCAAGGAACAAAGAGACCCTCTGTATAAAACTGCTGATGCTGTTAATGTAAACATTGGACTAGGAATGCGTGTCACCTTGCACGGGCCTCAGTAACTTAAACTTGGAGTTACTTTTGGGAATTGATTGTTTCCTTTTGATCTTAAATTGAGGCTAATAATTGCCCCGAGCCGACATACATATACAGGGTGTAAGTCTAATACGGGCACTTAACGGGGGTTAGTTTAGGACATAATAAGTACATTTAGATAACTGTTACTTAAAATTAGAGGAACAAAATTATCCATACGAAATAATTCGGCACGCAATGTAGAGCAACACACTCAAATTAAACGTTCGTTGACAGCCAATTTCAAAATCAGCTGACATAACTGATATATCAATGTTAACAAATGTTCGTAGTTAGTTCGTACCTACATTGCTGCTCCGGAAACCTTAAAAAAAATCTGTGGGGTCACAATTGGCTATGTACAGTTTTCTAAAGGTATGAATATTATATTTTTCCCTGATAGCCGTCGTCTTAAGATTCAAGAAAATGCGGCTCTTTTATTTTTCATCCCACTTGCTGTCTAAGCACGCCATTGCTGGCGCGCGTAGCGGGAGTAATAGAAAAGTGATATTCCCTAGGGAGTAAGAGAAATGTCAGTACGTCATTTAATAATATTATGTCTTAAAACTTATTTTTTTGTCGGCAAGTGTGATGAAAAACATTGTATGCATCACGGTAGGTAAGCGGAATACTAACTCGAGTCATCTCGTTAGTAATTCCGTACTTACCTCCCTTGATGCACAATGTACTATTAATGTCCTATAATTTGTTAACAATCTTTTTTTAAGTGAGTGTGATGACATTTGTTCAGTTTTATGGCTGAATACAGCCTTATTCTTTCGTCTGCAACAAGTACAATGAAATAGAGAAAAAAATATGATAGAGTGACATTGGAGTTAATCGTTTTTAGGGTTCCGTAGCCAAAATGGCAAAAACGGAACCCTTATAGATTCGTCATGTCCGTCTGTCCGTCTGTCCGTCTGTCCGTCTGTCACAGCCGATTTACTCGGAAACTATAAATGCTACAGTAACGAAATTTGGTGAGAATATGTGTTGTATAAACCGCTACAGGATTATGATACTAAATTGTAAAAAAAACCATTGGGGTGGGGGCCCTCCATACATGTAACTGAGGGATAGAATTTTTTTTTTAGTTTTACATAAGCGTGTGGGGTATTAATAGAAAGGTCTTTAAAAATGATATGAAGGTTTATATATCACATTTTTATTTAAGCAAATCGTTTTCGAGATATCAGCTCTCAAAGTCTAAAAAATGTGTCCCCCCCCCCTCTATTGTTTAAACTACGCGATATAAAATTCTGAAAAAAATATATGTTATGCACATTAATAAACTATATCAACGATTTTTGGTTTGATTAAATTATCTCCTATAGTTTTTAAGGTAGGTTGATTTAACTGTATTTTTTTAATAATAAATTGATAATGGTACGGAACCCTTTGCGTGCGAGTCCGACTCGCACTTGGCCGGTTTTTTTTTCTATTTCAATGTACTGATTGCGGCCGAACGCATTAGGCTCTATTCATCCGTAAAACTGAACAAACGTCACCTCACTCACTTAAAAAAGGATTATTAATAATTTATGGGAAATGAAAATAAAAGAGCTGCATTTTCTTGAATCTTAAGAGCGTTTGTGCACTACACTGACTTTTACCGTCCGGTAGTCCGGTTTTTACGGTCCGATATGTAGCTTGTGCACTATACGTAATTTTACGGTCCGACATTTTACTTTTCCCCATTCCGGACAGTATTTTTCCGATCCGAGATGACAGCTATGAAAAACGTGTTAATGCTTGCGCACTGCGTCCGGAATTGCACTGACTTTTACCGTCCCCGATAGTCTGATTTTACAAAATTTAACCGTAAAAAACCGGACTACCGGTCGCACCTCCGAGTAAAAAGACGGACAAGTGCACAAGCCAATCATGCGTTTTTTTCATGCCATATCGGACCATGAAAACTCGGTCTGCCGGACAGTAAAATTCATTGTGGTGCACAATCGCCCTAAGACGACGGCTATCAGGGAAAAATATAATATTCATACCTTCAGAAAACTTTACACAGCCAATTAAGTGTAACTTTGAAAAAACCTTGTAATCCATGATTACACTAATTAATACGATGCCTGGTTTAATTTATCGCCCGTATTAGATTTACACACGGTATAATAGATAGACACACATAGATACAAATACAATAGTCATAGACAGCCACGACCAAGGAACAAATATTTGTGATAAATAAATACACAAATAATTTTCTCGCCGGGATTCGAACTCGGAACCTCCAGCTATGCTGTGGGTCACTAGACACTACCAACTAGGCTACCGAAGCTGACTTATTATTATTTATGTATAATGTCATGGGTGACCGCCCAATGGTGCAGCGCACCCATTTTGTTTCTTAAGGCTGGGTCAGACCAGATGCGTTTGCAGCACGTGGACCTGCGCGGGTGCGTGGCGTGTGCGTTGTAGCGTATGTAAATATAATATTCAAAGCCCGGACGACGGGACAAAGAATGAACTTTTCACTAGTGTTTAATGAATTATCGACTATTCTATCGACATCTATATGAACAATTTTTTATTTTCAATTTATAGATAATACTTATTATGTTTCCCTAGTAGTTCCACTTCTTTTCCAGATATAAAAAAATATATAAGATTTTTAAAATTACAACACCAACTTTTTTAGTCCACACATTCGAAATAACACACAAATAATTTTGCCTTGAGGGTGTAAAAGTAATGTTAAGTGCACTTTGAAATTTTGAACAATATTCAAGCTGGTTTTTAGGCTTTAATTTCGGTTTTGTAACTGTCCTATTGTGCTAGGCATTATTGACATATTATTGTTTATCAATTTTAGATTACAATGCCTCTGATTACGTAGTACGGTAGCATACATTACTATTGATAGTTATCATAAAATGTTGGTATGGATGTCGATAGAATAGTCGATATTTAACTTTGCTCCCGTCATCCGGGCTTTGATCATATTAGATGGCACACCGCTTGCGTGGCGTATTTATTATTGTATTTAAAATCTGACAATGTATGATTAATACGAAATAAATGAATATCGGCCCCCCACAAGGTGGACTAATAACCTGGTGAAGATAGCAGGATGCTTAGCCAAGTTGCCAATCGCTAGCGCTTGGTAGCGTATCGTAGTTTTCCCTCTCTGTCACTCTTGCATATTAGTGCGACAAAGACAGTTAGCTGCCTTTCGCTTACGACTGATGATTAAGCGCTAGCGATTGGCAACTTGGCTAAGCACCCAGGAGTCCGCTAGACGCGGGTGGCGCAGGACAGGTCATTGTGGCAATCTTTGGGGGAGGCCTATGTTCAGCAGTCGTCCGGCTGATATGATGATAGAATGAATATAAATACATGTATCAATACCCCCTCATATGTGGTCTGTCAAAATTGTACCACTACATATAAAATAAACCCTGAAAAGAAAGTTCTAATTTCCAATTAAATTGGTGACAAACATCCTTTCGCACCACAGCTCAGGGGATACTTAACCCACTAGCTACGCATGGGTCAAAATTCTTTTCGTTGTCTTGTTTCATACCACTCTGTCACGCTTTTAGTTGCTGTTTCGACTCAGTATACAAAAAAATCCGGTGCACTTGTATTTATTTTTAAGCTGGATTTTAATCCATACATCAGAAATTGAAAACAAAACATCATCTCGTACAAAAATCACCACTGCGTCACGTTTTTTAGGAACACAAAATAAGAGAATGTAAAGAATTTTGAACCGCATATTGTCGTTGAGATTGCCAATTCCGTTATGTGTAAATTTCAAATTTGACAAAAGAAGACTATAAACATATGTCATTTGGATTGATTTTTCAGTTCCTGAAATCGTGCACATAACGGAATTGGCAATCTCAACGACGATATGCATACAACATACCACAACGCGAGCACGTCCAGAGACGTGCTCCGTCCTATAACGCGGCAGACCGCAGCCTCCAGCGAGCGCCGTGGATGCCGCGCCGCGTTGGCCGCACGCGCTGCGGTTCGCAAGCCGCATATCACGAGCCGCATTAGTTGCTGCTCGGCTATCTGATCCTGAAACAATTGAAAAATTAACTTATTTTTTTACTTATGGCCACAGACTAGCCAAGGGCAGAGACGTGGCCTACAATGGAGTGAGTTTGCCCAGAAGGTGCCTATTCACCCTTGACTCGGAAATATAGATGCCGGACATAGTGGACATAGTGTGGTGGAAAGGAAAATCCGAAATTTGTCACTGGATGATTCACCCTGATTGACATAAGATTTGAATTTAATTGACAGATTTTACACATGTGTGAAAACGAAATTAGTAACTCATGGCGATTTACTGCACTTCCTCATGCTTTAATTTAAAGGGCGTCCCAAAAATAACGCAAGATTTGAAATCGAAGGAAAATGTTTATTTCTTGTTTTGACACCCTTTATGTCCACTCGTTTCGAACAAAATTTTTTTCGCACTTGTATCGGAATGTACTATTTTGCATTCGGCCCTTATACAAACTAGGCTAGGAATTTCTTGTGAGGTCAAAACTTCGGGACGGTACTGAAAAACGTCGCACTGTGGGCTGAAAATCGGCTTTCATAGAAATAGGAACTTGATCTTCAATTTTAACTTTTTTTTGCTTGAAATAGCTTTCACTCGGTATAATTATGTACCAAAATGAACCTCAGTGTTTTTGCTTGGGAAAATATTGAATTATAATTTTTTTTTAATAAAATGTATGGAGCGAATGAGAAAAATCGGATTTTCTCCAAAAATACGAATTAAACCCTAATATCCTTATAGATTATTAGGGTTACTAATAAAAATGCAGAGTGTGATTACGCAGATATAATAGGAAAACGTATTTAAGTAACTAATTTGGTGTTTACATGAGAGTTGCCATTGATCGACTGACTTACAAAAAGTAAACAAACAGATTCATAGAACGGTTGCTACACAAATATAAATTTGACAAGGTTCTATCTACGGCCAGTATAGTGGCTCTTAGGAAAAGGTGTAATATATCACATTAAACGTAATATCTTCATACACCCCCTTAATGTGCATATCCAAAATAAATAACAACACAGTAAAACATACAAAACAAAGTAGTATCAAAGAATAACAATAAGAAAATAAACAATTAGCTAACTATGCCTAAACCACGCATGCACGTGTAGTGCTTCTCTCTAGGCAAAGCCTTTGTTAATATATCGGCGAGCATTGATTCAGTCGGCAAGTACTTTAGCTCAATACTCTTATTATTCTTTAATACACTTCTTAAAAAATGGTACCTGATGTCGATGTGCTTACTCCGAGAATGGAACATTGGATCTCCGGCAAGGCAAATAGCCCCCTGATTATCTACATGTAAAGATAATGGTGCGAACTTACCTAACCCAATTTCAGTAAGCAGGCTGTTCAGGTATATGCCCTCCTTCATTGACGATGTCATGCTAATATACTCAGCTTCGCAGCTTGAAGTCGACACACATTTTTGCTTCTCTGACTTCCATGACACGCATCCACCTCCTAGCATAAAAACATAACCTGAGTAAGAGCGCCTATCTATCAAACATCCTCCCCAGTCCGCATCTGAGTATCCATGCAATGATTTACCTGTCTTCGTGTACAGAAGTCCATACGATTTCGTATGTTTTAAGTACCGTAATACACGCTTCGTGGCATTCCAACATTGTTCATTAGCACAATCCAAGAATTGACTCAATATAGCCACCGTATTCGTAATATCGGGTCTTGTTCCAATCGAGAGATACATTAACGAACCGATTATTTCGCGATATGGATACTGTTCACTTTCACTGCACTTCGCGATAGGTTTTTCCATCTTATATTTATACTCCATAGGTGTACATATGGGATTACATTTATCCATTTTAAACTTGATTAACAAATCCTCAATATATTTTTCTTGTGTCAATTTAATGCCTTTGTCACACCTGACAAACTCTATGCCTAACATATATTTCGCAATGCCATAATCTTTCAATTCAAACTTAGTGGCCAGTTCTTTTTTGAAACTTTCTATGCATTCACCTCTTTGCGATGCGACTAGAATATTAGTCCAAGAGCCAGTGAACCCTGAGAGTAACGGTCTTCCTGTAAGGTTAGAAATTTGTATACTAACGGTTTATGGAATTCTAAGAGCAATAGCCATGACCTGGCAGGCGTCAGCCCTGCACGTCATCAGGCCCTTTATTTTTTGAACTGTTAAGTAAATTGGATTTCAAAACTTGTTTCTGTAAGTTTGAAAAATTTATGGGATAAAGTTAATTTATTGTACATCTTAAAAAAAAATTGACAGGCGATTACAATAAGCAGAAGTATATGACAGGTCAATTAGAAAATGCACAGTTGATGAGGTAAAATAAACTTCATTCTGTATACTCGAAATTTTTTTATGTCTTCAAATAAACGTCTCGGAGTAAGTATGTGCAATGCCAGGCGGTTTTGAACAGCATAAGACCTTGCCAGGCGAGGAGACAGTTAAGTAAATTGGGTTTCAAAACTTATTTCTGTAAGTTTGAAAATTTAATACGATAAAGTTTATTTATTGTACATCTTAAAAATAAACTGACAGGCGATTACAATAAGCAGAAGTATATGACAGATCGAATAGAAAACGCACAGTTGATGACGTAAAATAAACTTCATCCTGTATATTCGAAATGTTTATATGTCTTCAAATAAACGTCTCAGAGTAAGTATGTACAATGCCAGGCGGTTTTGAACAGCATAAGACCTTGCCAGGCGAGGGGACAGTTAAGTAAATCTGTCATATACCTCTGCTTATTGTAATGGCCTGTCATTTTTTTTTAAGATGTACAATAAATTAACTTTATCCTATTAAATTTTCAAACTTACAGAAACAAGTTAAGAAACCCAATTTACTTAACTGTCCCCTCGCCTGGCAAGGTCTTATGCTGTTCAAAACCGCCTGGCATTGTACATACTTACTCTGAGACGTTTATTTGAAGACATATAAACATTTCGAATATACAGGCTGAAGTTTATTTTACCTCATCAACTGTGCATTTTCTAATTGACCTGTCATATACTTCTGCTTATTGTAATCGCCTGTCAATTTTTTTTTAAGATGTACAATAAATTAACTTTATCCCATAAATTTTTCAAACTTACAGAAACAAGTTTTGAAATCCAATTTACTTAACAGTTCAAAAAATAAAGGGCCTGATGACGTGCAGGGCTGACGCCTGCCAGGTCATGGCTATTGCTCTTAGAATTCCATAAACCGTTAGTATACAAATTTCTAACCTTACAGGAAGACCGTTACTCTCAGGGTTCACTGGCTCTCCAGCTATATCGTCAACATAGACTAGTACAAAGAGTTTACTTTGCGAATCTATATCCTTGAAATAAAGGCACGGCTCATTCAAAGAGACTTGCAACCCCATGCACTGGAGCTGCTCGTCCAGTCTGATGTTCCACTGTCGTCCAGCTTGTTTAAGCCCATACAGCGACCTCTTGAGTAGGCATACGTTGCCCCCGGACTTCAGGTCACACAACATCTTGCTGGCTCTTTCGTGTATAGCTAAACCTTGCTGCTCCGAACGCATGAGCTCTTGTAGGCATTCTTCTAAAAGATCTGGTACCTTCATATATATCTCTTCTTCTAGTAAACCATTTAAATATGCCGTATTAATGTCTAACTGATGAATTTCAAGATCGAGTTCCGTTGCGAGTGCAACTAACAATCTTACCGAGTCGAGTCTAGCAACCGGCGCAAATGTATTCTGGTAGTCAATACCGTACCGCTGGCTAAAACCTTTTGCTACTAACCTGGCTTTCTTCTTCTCAGTTTTGTCCACATTTAGCTTTGTCGTTAAAACATAACGGCAGCCTACGACATTTCGACCCATAGGTTTGCTTACAATATCGAAAGTATCGTTTTTAATTAAACTTTTCACTTCCGAAAGTATCGCATCCTTCCATCCTTTTCTCTCATTACCCGATAAAGCCTGCTTTAAGGTAATTCCGGCTATTCCAGCGAAATCCTCAAAGTCTAAGTACTCCTCAGCCGACTCGACGTTTTCTTCCACGGGTGCTTGTGGCTCTATGTCTTCCACTGGAATTTGTGACTCCACGTCTTCTACGGGAACTTGCGGTTCTACGTCAACCATATTGTACTTTTTCCGTGGGCGTCCGACATGACCTCGCTCCAGTCGTGGTCTTCCTGGACCTCTCTTCATTTCCCTCCCCCCATCAACATTAACCTCATCTTGATGATGATCATGTTGAAATGGTTCCTCGGCAATATCAGGATCGTTTGTCAATTGACGGGATTCCACGGGAACTCCTTCTTGCCTCTCTGGTATGGGTTCAGGATCTACAAGATCATTGTCATGTTCGGAAATCGCTTCGACTGGACTCTCAGTACTATGTACCGGATGAAATTCTATTTGGACCTTTGAAGGTTCTTTTTGACTACTTACCGATTCACCCTTATCAATTTCGAAGGGGTCAATCTTCATGTTCATGTTACTCTTCACTTCATTCTTTGTTTCGTGAAATTTCACATCTCTTGACATAATAACTTGACGTTGTTTTGGTATCCATACTCTATAACCTTTTCGATCTCGAGGATAGCCTACAAAGATTCCTTCCAGGCTTCGCGGAGCAAACTTATCTTTTCCGGTTGACTTGTCCAAGACATGTACCTTAGACCCAAACTTGTGTAAGTAGTCTAATTTCACAGGTCGTTCAAACCATTTCTCAAAAGGTATTTCACCTTCAAGACTGCTGGTTGGACAACGGTTTCTTATGTGGCACGCTGTTGCAACAGCATCTG
This sequence comes from Thaumatotibia leucotreta, assembly GCA_025490895.1. Classification (NCBI taxonomy): domain Eukaryota; kingdom Metazoa; phylum Arthropoda; class Insecta; order Lepidoptera; family Tortricidae; genus Thaumatotibia; species Thaumatotibia leucotreta. The sequence continues at coordinate 32,500 of JALPQI010003271.1, forward strand.
CCCAGAAACCCGGAGAAAGTCCTGACGAAATGAGCAGGCATCTCGCCATTTCCGTTAAGGTCCTGTTCTTCCGTTCAGCAACTGAGTTTTGCTGAGGTACTCCTGGAATTGTCAATCTTCTTGCTATTCCTTCTTCCTTCAAGAACTCGTCGAAGTTTCGATTACAGTACTCACCTCCGTTATCCGTATGAAGATACGTTATTTTTCTTCCAAATAGGTTCTCAACATGATTTTTATATACCTTGAAGGTGGTGAAGACTTCACTTTTCTTGCTGAGAAAATACACTTCACACCATCTCGTATGATCGTCGATAAATGTTACAAAGTATTTAGCTCCATTTATTGACGTATGTTGCATGGGTCCCACGACATCAGAATGAATTATTCTCAACTTCTCATCGCATGGCCCACTCGATCTCGAAAAAGGTAACCTACTCATTTTTCCTTCCGCACAAACATCACAATCGTACAACTCACTTACATCTGCCATCTTTAGGTTCATGCCGGACTTATTTAAAAGTCGCACAAGATCCTTAGCATTTAAATGTCCTAAAATTTCATGCATCAACCTTACGTCAACCTTTCGCTCAGAAATCGCTGACACTCTATCACATTGTTCCTTAACGTAATATAAATTACCTTTACGATTCGCGACAATTTTAACGTTACCATAGCTATCTTGGACACTAGCTATGTGTTTGTCAAACGTAACGCTAAAGCCCTGATCAGTAATTTTGGCTACTGAAATTAGGTTACATCGCAAATCTGGGACAAATAGAGTATTTGGCAGTTGGACAATAGTTTTAGAACCATTATTACATGTAGGTAATCTTACTGTACCTTTACCTTGTACTTCTGTGCTCGAATTCGTCGCTAAATTAAGCTTACCGGAGAAGGGTATTAATGTAGTATCAAATTTGCCTGCGTCATTGCACAAATGTGACGTACACCCACTGTCGAAGATCCAATCTCCATTCTCATTGCAAACAGCATTAACATCTGAAACACAATTAAATGTTACAAAATTGGAATCGACATCTGTAAAATCACTTATGTTTGACACATACTTTACGGCACTACTACTATTCTGTTCCTTTTTCTTTTGAGTACAATCCGAGGCTTTATGACCGTGTTGATGACATTTAAAACATTTGTATCTGAACTTCGAATCGATTTGCTCATCACATGCGCGTTGCCGTGACACCGTGCCACTCTTGGGTTTAGAAGATCTCTTTCCTTTTAGCAGAAGTGCCCTATCTACACTTTCTTTTCTATTTCTGGAATGTTCCTCTTCTAAAATTTTAATCTTCAGAGCCTCTGGTTTCGGTAACGAATCTCGTGATTCTATGGCACATCTGAAGTTCTCAAAACTGGGCGGCAAGCTATACAAAAGCATAATTGAAGCCAAATCATCATGCATTTCAATGTCCATGTCAGCTAGTTGGCTTTTCACATCGAAAAATCGCATGACATGTTCTCTGATGTCACCATCTTCCTCCAATTTACGAAGCAGTAGCTCTTTTAATAATGTAGCCTTTTTCGCAGGTCCCTTCGATGCATGTACGTCTTGCAGTTTTATCCATACATCTCGCGATGTCTTACAACCTCTCAAATGACGTAATTCGCTCGGGGTTATCGATAAAATGAGATCCGACTTAGCTTTTGAGTCTCCGATGTCCCATTTTGCTGCCTCGGCTGGTTCTGCTGGTTTCTTGATAGTTCCGTTCACGTATCCCCAGGCATCATTTTTTATTAAAACTGCTTCCACTTGGATCTTCCACGTCTCATAATTGCTCTCGTTGAGCTGATCAATTTTCACAGGACTACTCATTTCTGCTGAAATTCTTTACCTTTTACGTTTTTACAAGAATCCTGCTTTGCATGGACGGTCCATAACCACTATTAGGGTTACTAATAAAAATGCAGAGTGTGATTACGCAGATATAATAGGAAAACGTATTTAAGTAACTAATTTGGTGTTTACATGAGAGTTGCCATTGATCGACTGACTTACAAAAAGTAAACAAACAGATTCATAGAACGGTTGCTACACAAATATAAATTTGACAAGGTTCTATCTACGGCCAGTATAGTGGCTCTTAGGAAAAGGTGTAATATATCACATTAAACGTAATATCTTCATATAGATGATTTAAGTACATATTATTTATGATTTCTTGACATAATCATTTTTTTTCCACCGGGTGCACTTTTTTTTTAAAAAATGAGTTTTTATTTTTTTATTGAATTTTTTTTCGTTTTATCAAAAATAGACCATATTTTAACGACGGAAAATGATTTTCAGTTTATTTGAATCAAAAACTTACGTGTAGTGAATTTTTTTCGTAGAAAATGTATGGAGTGTATGAGCAAAATCAAATTTTCTCGAAAAATAAAAGTTATACCCTAATATCCTTACAGGTAATTATAGTAAGAATTATTTCTGATATTTCTATAAAAACATTTTTTTTCTTGCGGTTGTTTTTTTTTTTATCGAACTTTAACAGTTTTTTTGCTTGAAATAAATGACACAAAATGAGTGGTGATTTGAAAATCATTAAACCTTTAACATATTATCTGAATTGCACTACCTTTATTACAGTATCTCTGTAATTACTTATTGTAAGACATTTAACTAAAAGACATATGCAATGGACGATTATTACCTAATGAGCTTTGGTAATGATCTTTAATGGGAATTAACCAGAATAGATATAGTAACTAATTAATGATATTTAATGAGGTAAAGTGATAAATATACAGAACATTACGATATTTGATGGCGTTACTTATCAGTATTGCCTATATATACGTAAAAGTATCATTGAATGCAATTAGTTCTTCTTGAGCATCTTAACCGCTTACTACTACAATCATAAACGATGGACAGTTTAGTAACAAACTTGGACTTATTTGTTGTCCTGAAAACTCTGGAGCCCAGCTTTAATCATGAAGCTTTGTTTGAAAAAGTGTTACAAAAGTTTAACCGCAACCTATTAGACGAAGATCTAGATACCCTGAAGGAATTTTGTCGAAGATTTACACGTGCTGTTAACTACAGATGGAAGAAAAGCCGAAGGAATACAGAAAAATTTAGGACAATGTATGGACCTTGGTTAGAGGCAACTATTGACTGGCCAAGTTGCGTTCTTCCTCAGTCAGATTTACCAGGACAAGAACTATGCAGTATTGAAGTCATGGCTCATGCCTCAACATCTACAGGAACCATGACTACAATGAAGCGTAAACCATTCGAAGATCTTGGAACAAAGCAAAAGAAGAAAAGATGCAGCGAATCCGGAGGCGAAAACGCTAACGAAGCAGTGTTTTCAGCTGTAAAACTTTTAAAAGAAGATGGTCGAGGTAACATTGCATCAGTATTGGAATATTTGATGAAGAATCCAGAAGAAGCCGAAAGATTCAAGCAAATTATCAAGAAACCCAAGCCAACAACATCGCTTACAGCAGAGAAGGCATTAGGTCTACTGATCTCTTTAAAGTTATCTAAATGGCAATACATCACTTTGAGAGAAACAGCCATCAGAGACGGTGCTTCGGACTTGTATCCATCATACTATAAAGTCCAAAAGGCAAAACTAGATTGTTATCCACCAACAGAATGTATTACTGTAACGGATTATTCTTGCGAGATAACATTGCAAGGTTTGCTGGATTTGACGGTCAAACGAATCTTGGATAGTTTACCTCAGAAAGTAGAAGGCAAGCAGTTGAAACTGGTATCAAAATGGGGCTTTGATGGTGCATCTAGCCAAAGCAGATACAAGCAGAGAATGGATGGCAGTGAACACGACGACTCGAGCATTTTTATGACGTCTTTAGTTCCACTAAAGCTGACCTGTGGTGACGAAATAATTTGGATAAATCCAAAGCCATTCCTTTTCCTTCTCCTTCATATTGTCGTCCAAAGCAATTTACCTTCACCAAAGAGAACGAAGAGTTTGTTCTCATTCAGAAGAACAAAATGGATGAAGAAATTGCAGGCTTGATATCATCAGAACATGAGAAAAACGTAGTGATGCATAATTTGAAGATGACAATGATTGATGGAAAAATCTGCACATATCTGTCGAAAGCCAAGTCATGTGCATCATGCTGTCTGTGTTTGGCTAAACCTAACGAAATGAATAACATAGAAAAAGTGCAAGAAAAGCCGGTCGATACTGCTTTATATGAGATGGGGTTATCAACTTTGCATGCTCGAATCAACACAATGGAATGCCTTCTCGGCGTGGCGTATCGAATGGATTTTAAGGAATATTACGCAACCAAGAAAAACGGCTTGAATGAAAAGATGGAAGCAAGGAAGAAAATCATTCAAGATCGATTCAAAGACGAAATGAATCTCTTGGTAGACGTTGTAAAACAAGGCTCAGGAACCACTAATGACGGAAACACGGCCAGGAAGTTTTTTGAAGATCCCGACAAAACAGCTGACATTATTGGGGTGGACAAAGAGCTAATCCGGAGACTCGCTGTGATTCTGCAAGCTGTCACATCAGGAGAAACACTTGATGTTGGAAAATTCAAAGATTTTACCAAGAAAACAGCGGATATATTCGTCAATTTGTATGAATGGTTTAGGATGACACCAACAGTGCATAAACTGCTGATTCATGGAGCAGACATCATTAAACACAATGATGCCATACCGATTGGTCATCTCTCGGAAGAAGCATCGGAGGCAAGAAATAAGGACTTTCGAAATTACAGGGAAAAACACTCACAGAAAAAGAGCAGAAAGGATTCAAATAAGGATATTTTGAACATGCTACTTCTGTCTTCGGATCCTCTTCTGTCTTCAATGAGGCCCAAATTAACTGGAAGAAAGAAACAAGCTTTCTTTCCCGAAACTTCCGAAATGTTCCTCTGTCCGGAAACTCAAGATGAAGGGACAGATATCACAAATTTGGACCCCGATTCAGAATTGGATTCGTAAGAAAGCGACCAGGAGGACTAAGTTAGGATAAAAGTATATAATAATAACATTATACTCACAAATATGTATATTTTAGTTAGTTATTTTTTTTTATTTATTTCATTTTCATCAATTTTTATTTGTTTTTTGTCCACTTTTATTAACTTGTTGTTGTGTTTTGTCATTATTTTTTTATGTTATAACCATGATATAATCTTAGTCTTATCTTTTCATAAGCATGTATTTATTGTATTTAATCATTAAATATTTTACCTAACGTTGTCATATCATTTATTTCGAGCAAAAAAAACTGTTAATGTTCGATGAAAAAAAAGTGCAACCGCAAGAAAAAAAATGTTTTTATAGAAATATCAGAAATAATTCTTACTATGATTACCTGTAAGGATATTAGGGTATAACTTTAATTTTTCGAGAAAATCCGATTTTGCTCATACGCTCCATACATTTTCTAAGAAAAAAATTCACTACACGTAAGTTTTTGATTCAAATAAACTGAAAATCATTTTCCGTCGTTAAAATATGGTCTATTTTTGATATATCGAAAAAAAATTCAATAAAAAAATAAAAACTCATTTTTTAAAAAAAAAGTGCACCCGGTGGAAAAAATATGATTATGTCAAAAAATCATAAATAATATGTACTTAAATCATCTATAAGGATATCAGGGTTTAATTCGTATTTTTGGAGAAAATCCGATTTTTCTCATTCGCTCCATACATTGTATTAAAAAAAAAATTATAATTCAATATTTTCCCAACCAAAAACACTGAGGTTCATTTTGGTACATAATTATACCGAGTGAAAGCTATTTCAAGCAAATAAAAGTTAAAATTGAAGATCAAGTTCCTATTTCTATGAAAGCCGATTTTCAGCCCACAGTGCGTCGTACGATACACGTGCGAAAAGGAAATTCGTAACTCGACTCCTTTCGGTCGTATCTTAATTTATTGCCATTCGTTCGAACTTTATTTTTTCGCACTTGTATCGTAATGTACTATTTCAATTAAACTAGGTTTAATATTTCTAGCTATACGGTTTCAAGAAAAGGGATAAGAGTATTTCGTGTGTACGAGGAGTTCGATTAACGTGGTTCTAGTTATCGAGCTTTCACGGTGCTCATTATAGTCATTATTTATCACCTAATTTCGCTTAGGCTTCTCATTTCAAAAATACAATACTATAAAAAAAATCGGCTCTAGTGTACAAACCTCCTTCTCTGCTGTAGCTGCCCCTGTTGGCTCCATTGTACTCCAAAACAGGCAGAAACATTCACTTGTTAGCTTAACTGCTTGTTGATAAACATACCCGAAATACGATCGTAACTTTGTGTAATAGTAATATGAAATTACACGCTTACATTGTTTAGGATTACATTATGTCTAACCATTAACGAAAACGTTTGCTATATTGTCAATCTGGAAGGGAAACGCCGATTGTTTGATAAAGAAATAAAAAATAAGATAATCAAAATAACTATAGAAATTATAGAATGTGTGTACTGACTGTCAGTGTCAACTTTGACATTTGGTTTATCAATTGCTGTGAAGTTATTCGAGTCCAAATTATACAAGCTATTTCTGGTATAGGTTTAGTGATGGTTGGTGTTGGCTAGGTTAGGTTAGTTCGATGCACATTGTTTTTACCAGATTTGACTAGGATAATTACTATAATTAGTGCAAAATATACCATCTCAATAAAACATTTTTCAGCTTTACGCTGGTTATTTTTTTATCATTTATTCTTGAAATACATTGTGAATTAAATGATAAATTTACCCACGTGGATTGAATACCGATGCTTATTTTTCATTTACTTGTAAATCAAGTTTTACAAGTTTCAGTTACAGAATAAGTACAAAAACATCATCGACTGAAAATAGCTTTCTTAAAATTGACTCAAACACCTACGCGTGTCTACATGTCAATAAATTCAATAATGACAATTCCGTCATATTGCCTTGACGCGACTTCAAATACACAAGCTCATGACAAAAATCATTAAAAAATAGCTAATAAGCTGTTAATATCGTTTTAATGAATAACGGACCACTATTTTAGTGCGTTACCGAAATGTTAAACATCGAAATTATGTTTTAGTGTCCATGGGAAAAACTATTTTCACGATGTTTCTAAACATCAACAACTGTTGTTTAGTGGAGGGTAGTTACTGAGTTGTCGCCATGGAGCAGACGGGGGACTCCTCCGAGCCAACGGGGAGCTCCTGTGGGGATACAGAGGCCCGCGAACTAGCGGAGAGCGTTCCTAAGGTGATGGATTCCACGGAACAGAATGCGAAGCCAGCATGCTCCTCAGATCAGAAAGAGCAGGCTTGTGAGCCGGCGGTGCTGTCTGCGGGGTCTGAAGAACAGTCTTCAGAGCCTATAGCAAGCACTGAGCCTGAGAAAAAGAACGTAAGTTGTGAAATTTGATAATAAACACACTAAGTATTATTTTAGATGTCATATACCAAAGAAAACACACTGAGCACCAATGTCTGTTTTTTTCTTTATTTACCAAGGAATAAATGGGTGAATTAACTTTTTTCTGTCTGTTATTGCCATGGTTACGGTCGCCTGAGTCACACTGGTTTTATGCAGAATTAAGCTACTTAAACTATGTAAACATGCATTTTTCTGATGTTAATAAGCTCTTTCCTTAATGGGCCACTTACAAACATGGACTACAAGCATATTTGCATAGTTTAAGTAGCACGATTTTGCATAGAACCAGCGTGACCCAGGCAACCGTAACAATGGCAATAACAGCCAGAAAAAAGTTGATTCACCCAAATACCAATTTGTTCCGCAAATAATAAATAAGTATTATATTGTAAATGATTTTTGAATGAGTCTGGATGGTGATGACAGTAAGAATACATTTGACTCTCCCTGTGGGTGTAATAAGAACAACTAAAGAATTAGTGGTGCTGACCATTATTTTGTATTAGAATGATGATGGGCAGTAGCATCATCATAATGGACATATTACTGAGATCACTGACCGGCTTGCCCAGCATGGCAATTATAGGCATTACCTCCAAATGCATCCATACACATAATTAATAGGAGAGGCCGACATCCGGCCGTGGATTGTAATAGCCTCCTATATTATTTATATATATTGTAGATATAAGCAATTTTGAAACTCTGTCAAAAAGACAAACATCCAACTTGATTTAGCAAATTTTGACATAAGTACAGAAAAAAAACTGCCAAATTCAAATGAAAAAAATCGGGTTATATAGTTAAAAAGCTGTAATTTCTGTCTTTTGTATTAACTAGGAGGTCTTAAATTAGCTAACTTTGGTCCTTTTTTGTTGCTACTGCAATCTCAGTATTCACAATACAAGTTCTCCCAAACCTCCCTTCCAAATCTATCTTTACAAGCTCTTTTTTTTCTTCCACACTACACAATTACATGATCTGCAGAAGCGAGCAATATTTCTGGTAAATCTCCACGTTTTCTTTAATATACCTCTGCCTTGGGCGCAATAATACTCTGTGACAGGAATTATGACACATATTATGTGAATTTTCTATGGGTCTTTAATCAATTATTTAATCCTATACAAATCTTAGTCTCTTTGGCATAGTTAAATGAAGCGATATCAGCACCATAAACAAGTAAGGATTGTATGCATAAGTCAAGGATATTTTAAGGAACAGTCAAAGACAAAATAAGGTGTACACAAAAATTTTTAAAAATATGTCCCAGTGCACTCTAATTGTGTCATAAGAACGTAACATATTTATGAGCGGATTCTTTTGATACTTATTTTTGCACTTGACTGAACACGGGAAGAATGGCCAGATATATTGACGACTGTCTGTATATTTAGAAAATTGTATACAAAAAAAAAAATGTTTGTAAAATATGAATATGAAAGGAAAATATTATGAAGAGGTTTCGAAGAAGCTGTAAGTACTGTGAGTACTGGAAATGCAGTAGTGACACAGAAGTACTACAGTCAGCTAAGTTAAGGCTTCCTGTTTAATTTCCAAAGCTAGAAATTATAGCTACCTAAGTATCTTGATCCAATTTTATTATTTTATGCAGTTTTTTATCATTACATGCCTTATGCAAATGTATTCTTATGCCGTGTGGTGACGGCAGTAAGAATACAATTGTCACCACCCCAACTCCTCCTGCGGGTGTTGTAAGAGTCGACTAAGGGATTGATGTGTAATGAGGGATTGTATTGTTAAAAGATTGATGATGGGCAGCAGCGTCATCATAGTGGACACATTACTGCGATCGCCAATCCGCTTGCCCAGCATGACGATTATGGGCATTTACCTCCTAATGTGTCTATACGCATAGGTAATAGGAGAGGCCTACATCCAGCAGTGGACTATCTTAGGCTGATGATGATGATGACATGCCTTAATGTAAGCATGAGTATATGCTGATGATGTGACATGTTATTTCGACAGGATAAGAAGGTGAAGAGGTTGAAGGAGTGGTCTGACAAGTGGCTGGACCACTTCGTGGAGCACCTGGAACGGGTGCCGTTGCTATGGCGACCGGGGATGCACATATCTAGTGTCTGCAGGGAGAAGGTTTGTTTGTTACAAAGATTTTTTAAAAATCTTTTATTGAATATAAAGAAAAGGGTTTCGTCGTGACGATTAAATTATATGAAATTAAATGAATTTATTTGCGGAATATGGGGACATTTAGTTAAAAGATACAATAAAGTATTAGATTCACCATACTCTGCTTAGATAAGCATGCAAATATATCAAAACAATATTGTGGCTGAGGACAGCACACAGAATCTTTCCTTAAAACTAAACTTATTGCTAGTGCCTATATACTAATTATTACTAAATTTTGCGTTTAAAAACTCTCTTACAGAATAAACGCAGAGCTCACACAGCCAAAAGTGCAATTTCTCACCCTCGTTGATGAGATCACAATTTCTTTAATTACTTAAAATATAATGATAAATTATTAATTAGGCATTAAACACTTGTGTGATCTTATTCCTAATAAGATCACACAAATGTTTAATGCCTAATTATGTACAGTCACATACATAATAATAAATGTCCGCAGTGTGCCCGTGGGTTCGCCTATACCCGCCTCATGTCCGGGATAGCCCCGGGCGAGCCGGGCGACCGCAAGGCGACCATCGAGCGCGCCAGGGTGCTCTGCCGGGAGTTCTTCGTCATGTTCAAGCAAGTGGTACGTTAGACAATAAATGTCCGCAGTGTGCCGGGTTCGCCTACACGCCCCATGTCCGGGATAGCCCCGGGCGACCCGGGCGACCGCAAGGCGACCATCGAGCGCGCCAGGGTGCTCTGCCGGGAGTTCTTCGTCATGTTCAAGCAAGTGGTACGTTAGACAATAAATGTCCGCAGTGTGCCGGGTTCGCCTACACGCCTCATGTCCGGGATAGCCCCGGGCGAGCCGGGCGACCGCAAGGCGGTCATCGAGCGCGCCAGGGTGCTCTGCCGGGAGTTCTTCGTGATGTTCAAGCAAGTGGTACGTTAGACAATAAATGTCCGCAGTGTGTGAAATAGGCACAGTGTCAAGGAGAGGGAGTGACACATGAAAACACTATGATATGTTTACACCATTGTATCCCTCAGTAAGATCTCCTTTATTCTAATTAACCGCACAACTATATACATGTTTTGTACGTGTGTTAAGAGACAATCCCTTATCGTATAGAGAGGTGATGTATCTACATTTAATCTGTACTACGTTGTCTACGTGACGAACGTGTAGGATTGTGCTAGCCTATCACAGTGTGCCCGTGGGTTCGCCTACACGCCTCATGTCCGGGATAGCCCCGGACGAGCCGGGCGACCGCAAGGCGACCATCGAGCGCGCCAGGGTGCTCTGCCGGGAGTTCTTCGTCATGTTCAAGCAAGTGGTACGTTAGACAATAACTGTCCGCAGTGTGCCGGGTTCGCCTACACGCCTCATGTCCGGGATAGCCCCGGGCTTCTTCGTGATGTTCAAGCAAGTGGTACGTTAGACAATAAATGTCCGCAGTGTGTGAAATAGGCACAGTGTCAAGTAGGGGGAGTAACATATGAAAACACTATGATATGTTTACACCATTGTATTCCTCAGTAAGATCTCCTTCATTCTAATTAACCGCACAACTATATACATGTTTTGTACGTGTGTTAAGAGACAATGCCTTATCGTATAGAGAGGTGATGTATCTACATTTAATCTGTACTACGTTGTCTACGTGACGAACGTGTAGGATTGTGCTAGCCTATCACAGTGTGCCCGTGGGTTCGCCTATACACGCCTAATGTCCGGAATAGCCCCGGACGACCCGGGCGACCGCAAGGCGACCATCGAGCGCGCCAGGGTGCTCTGCCGGGAGTTCTTCGTGATGTTCAAGCAAGTGGTACGTTAGACAATAAATGTCCGCAGTGTGCCGGGTTCGCCTACACGCCTCATGTCCGGGATATCCCCGGGCTTCTTCGTGATGTTCAAGCAAGTGGTACGTTAGACAATAAATGTCCGCAGTGTGCCGCGGTTCGCCTACACGCCTCATGTCCGGGATAGCCCCGGGCTTCTTCGTGATGTTCAAGCAAGTGGTACGTTAGACAATAAATGTCCGCAGTGTGTGAAATAGGCACAGTGTCAAGGAGGGGGAGTGACATATGAAAACACTATGATATGTTTACACCATTGTATTCCTCAGTAAGATCTCCTTCATTCTAATTAACCGCACAACTATATACATGTTTTGTACGTGTGTTAAGAGACAATCCCTTATCGTATAGAGAGGTGATGTATCTACATTTAATCTCTACTACGTTGTCTACGTGACGAACGTGTAGGATTGTGCTAGCCTATCACAGTGTGCCCGTGGGTTCGCCTACACGCCTCATGTCCGGAATAGCCCCGGGCGAGCCGGGCGACCGCAAGGCGACCTTCTTCGTGATGTTCAAGCAAGTGGTACGTTAGACAATAAATGTCCGCAGTGTGCCGGGTTCGCCTATACACGCCTCATGTCCGGGATAGTCCCGGGCTTCTTCGTGATGTTCAAGCAAGTGGTACGTTAGACAATAAATGTCCGCAGTGTGCCGGGTTCGCCTACACGACTCATGTCCGGAATAGCCCCGGGCGACCCGGGCGACCGCAAGGCGGTCATCGAGCGCGCCAGGGTGCTCTGCCGGGAGTTCTTCGTGATGTTCAAGCAAGTGGTACGTTAGACAATAAATGTCCGCAGTATGTGAAATAGGCACAGTGTCAAGGAGGAGGAGTGACATATGAAAACACTATGATATGTTTACACCATTGTATTCCTCAGTAAGATCTCCTTCATTCTAATTAACCGCACAACTATATACATGTTTTGTACGTGTGTTAAGAGACAATTCCTTATCGTATAGAGAGGTGATGTATCTACATTTAATCTCTACTACGTTGTCTACGTGACGAACGTGTAGGATTGTGCTAGCCTATCACAGTGTGCCCGTGGGTTCGCCTATACACGCCTCATGTCCGGAATAGCCCCGGGCGAGCCGGGCGACCGCAAGGCGACCATCGAGCGCGCCAGGGTGCTCTGCCGGGAGTTCTTCGTCATGTTCAAGCAAGTGGTACGTTATGCGTAAATAAAACATGGAAGCCGCACGCCATACTAAATAGGCTACTTGACTCATATTAAATTTAGTGCAAAAAATTATTCTTTTCTGTAGTATTTATTTAAAAGATCAATATTTTTCGATTACGGTGTATTAAAAGTGTTTGATGGGTACATATTTTTTATTGAAAAATTTGTTTTATTTTTTTTAATTTCGTACTCTGAAAACGGTGTCGGCCATGATGTGACGTCATAGGATCTTAAACTAACTTCATGTCGAATCTTATACGAGTGAAATTCGCCATGGACATGTAGGCATGTAACTTTGCTGTGACATTGACATAACATAAGTGACATGTCAAAATGTTTGTTTTCGGTTTGAGTGACGTCACGCCACAGATAATCTAAGCATTAACATGGCTAGTATCATTTTCGCACGGTAACGAAAGTTTAAATTTTAAGTTATAATTTTGCGGTTTTCTAGGTCGTGAAAAAATATATTTATATTTTTTTCCGTTAATCTGATATTGATTAATAATATACGACAAACTTTAAAAATGGGTCAAGTAGCCTATTGCCTTTCAAAAACGGTCCTGAATTTTAGTTGACAAGTGTCACCCCCTCTTCAATGCATCACGGTAATGAATATCAATAGCAAGCTATAAAAACTTAAACCGCCATTTAAAAATAGTTGTGATTGCTCCGTCAAAGTTTTGATTGGCTGTATTCTAGAAACATTTGTCAAAGATGTTAAGAAAACCACTATCTTGGCACAATTGAACAATTGTTCTTGGGGCATTTTTGAACTGGCGTTAGACGTCCATATTATACAGGGTGGTCCAAACCTTGAGGTCAAAAAATTTTTTTAGATTTCTCACGTCATGAGCTATCAGAATATACCCCATGTATGTTAGCCGATTTTTTGTAGTTTTCGAGTTATGAATTTTTGAAAATTTTTTTTTGAGAAATTCTGGAATGAAGACATTTATTAATAAAAAAAACACTTTTGGGTTTTTTAACTAGTTTCTTTTTGTAAAAGTATTACTAAAAATAAAGCATTTACTGACAAAAAAAGTAGCGTCCTCACTTTGATACAAGTAGGATAAAAAATACCAAATTCAAAATTTTACGTTAAAAACGCATCAAAATAGCATTAATGTACGTAAATAAAAAAAATTAAACATATCCCAAGGATGTTTGGTAATCTAAAGACTGCCCTAGACCTTAAACCTTCGTAAAAGCAAAAAAAAAGTGATACTTAATGATCAGGATTTTTCGGAGTAGTCGGTCAAATAAACTTAAAAAGAAGCTACTAATTTTTTTTTAAATAAAGTAAATTTTCGTCTGTTTTGTTGTTCTTATCAATAAACAAAGACAGAAAATTCCACGAAAACTCAATTTGTGCAGTTATTCAAAAAATTTTTGACTACTTAAAAAATTTAAGCTTTTTTAAGTTTATTTGACCGACTACTCCGAAAAATCCTCATCATTAAGCATCACTTTTTTTTTGCTTTTACGAAGGCTCAAGGTCTAGGGCGGTCTTTAGAATACGAAAATTCCTTGGGATATGTTTTATTTTCTTATTTACGTACATTAATGCTATTTTGATGCGTTTTTGGCGTAAAATTTTGAATTTGGTATTTTTTTATCCCACTTGTATCAAAGTGAGAACGCAAATTTTTTTGTCAGTAAATGCTTTATTTTTAGTAATACTTTTACAAAAAGAAACTAGTTAAAAAAATCAAAAGTTTTTTTTTTATTTATAAATTTCTTAATTCCAGAATTTCTCAAAAAAAAATTTTCAAAAATTCATAACTCGAAAACTACAAAAAATCGGCTAACATACATGGGGTATATTCTGACAGCTCATGACGTGAGGAATCTAAAAAAAAATTTTTGGTATCAAGGTTTGGACCACCCTGTATATGGTCGCTGGGTACGTTCGACAATATAAAATAGTTATTTATGATACAAGTTTGGAAAACACGTTCGGAAAGAGTGGCGATAAATTAAAACAAAGGGAGTATTTTAAATCGACACTAATTACGATTCTCCGGTTCGCACGTGTGTCGTACGAAGTTTTTCAGTACCACTGAAATGAACCACTTCTCGCACTAGAGCCTTAAAAAAGGCACCATCTGTAGCTCTAGTGCGAGAAGTGGCTCATTTTACGTCAGGTCCAAAACTTCGGAGGGCCATCTGCACTAAAAACGTCTTACAAAACACGTGCAAAAAGGAAATTCATAACTTGTGTCGATTTAAAACACTCCCATCGGTCGTGTTTTAATATATCGCCACTCGTTTCGGGTTTCCTGTTTTTCGCACTTGTGTCGTAATGTACTATTTAATGTTTGTTGGAGTTAATTGCCTTACACAAATTAAGGGTTATTTCATTGAAAGCATTTATTACTATCTAATACATGTTAGTAGTTTTTCGTTTATAAAGTTACTATTTTTTAATTATTTTAAACTATTTACAATTACTATAACTATACACATTTGATGCATAAAATATCACGCCACAAAAGGGCCTGGCCAGGTTTCTTTTGTTATCACCGACTTTACATTGTAATGTACATTGGGTCTTAAGATAAATAAATAAATAAATAAAATAACATTTATTGATTAATTTCCTTATAGCTAGTATTAAAAGTATAAGCCTTACCTGGTTATAAAAGACATACAGTTCATGGAAACTCTTCCCTCCAGCTCCGCAAAGCAGCCTCCGAATGTCTGGAGGTGGACCCGGGGGCAGGTCCACAAGTGGCGCTGCGACTCGTCCCCTCGTGGGCGGTGCGCGCTGATGCATACCTGCAGCTGATGCCGATAGTACTCGAGCAGATTAAAACTTCGAACAAGAATGTTAAGAAGGTGAGTCTTTTTTCGAAGTTCACTCTCAGATTCGCAACGAATGTTCGCACATCACTAATGGTCGTAAGAAAGGAATAGCACATTGCATTTTTGATTTGATGAAAAAGGACAGAATAGAAAAGGGGGCGTGACTGTCGCCTCAACCTACTTATCAGTGACTAATTAAGTTGGCCTCGGCTGGCTCGGAATAAATTATAAATGTCTTAGGGCCCGGCCCTATGACCACGGTGCGGCGTCGTAAACGTAAAACGGCGCGGCGTCGTGGCATTGCACGTTATCGCACCGTGGGAAATTACGGCGCGGCGTCGGGGCAATCCACGTTGTTGCACCGTGCGAAATTACGACGCGGCGCCGGGCAAATCCACGTTGTCGCGACGGGCAGTTTAACGTTGCGGTGCCGTGTGGAGTAGATGCATTACGTGTTGCTTTTTTAAACGAAGTGATATTTTCCATAAGAGTTCTTCAAAACTTGACACACACATTCTAAAATAATCATAAAACTTGTGATCACTTGTTTTCAGTGCCTTGTACTTCCTTATGAAATGATTTCCATCATGATTCATAATAGAAAGATATGGATTTATCCAATATCATCTTTTCCTTTGATTTTTCTTCATGTTTCTTCTTATAAGTAACAAGAGCAGAATACGTGTTATGGGATCCATGTCGAATTGCAGACTGATCGCAAAAATGTTTGGAGAAGTATGAGAAGGTACGGCGTCGTGGTACAACGTGACACCGCACCTTGCATCTACTCCACACGGCACTGCAACGTTAAACTGCCCGTCGCGACAACGTGGATTTGCCCGGCGCCGCGTCGTAATTTCGCACGGTGCAACAACGTGGAATGCCACGACGCCGCGCCGTAATTTCCCACGGTGCGATAACGTGCAACGCCACGTCGCCGCGCCGTTTTACGTTTACGACGCCGCATCGTGGTCATGGGGCCGGGCCCTTACCTGTGGAATGTAATTCCGTCTGTTTTTAAATTTGAACTTCTTGCCTTTCCACACCATTTCACACTACACGTGGACATTTTACAGGCATAAAATTCACTTTCTAGATTTTTTATTAGTAAAAACGTGCGCTCCTTACGGGTCTGTTACTTGGTCGCAACTGAACGGGCACGGCAAGCGCTCGCGCATATATAGGTATGAGAAATATAACGGCTGGCGGGCGCAAGTCGCCTTATAATGGACGTCTATAGGCGGTCGGTCTGTGCGCCGTGAAGAGTCGTAGTAATTCCTCTATGAGATTGTAAATTACTATCACGGAATTACTTAATATAATATTACCGATTAGCCAGTGTGCCGTGTGGTGACGGCAGTAAGAATACATTTGTCACCACCCCAACTCCTCCTGCGGGTGTCGTATGAGTCGACTAAGGGATTGAAGTGTCACTTACTATTATTTAATAAAATATTGTTGATGGGCAGCAGCGTCATCATAGTAGACACATTACTGCGATCGCCAATCCGCTTGCCCAGCGTGGCGATTACGGGCATTTACCTCCTAATGCGTTATACGCATAGTCAACAGGAGAGGCCTACGTTCAGCAGTGGACTATCATAGGCTGATGATGATGATGATGATACTTCGAACTTCCATAATGGATTCCTCCGAATTGCACTTCCTCCGAGTTCATCATGAGGTCTATCTTTTGGTACTGCTCACCGAGAGGATCCTAAAAAGCCAACACAACATATCACTGTCTCTAACCAACTCTAAGTTCCCTTGCACTTCCTTAGAGTTCATCTTCAGGTCTACCTTTTGGTACTGAACCCAACTGCTCACCAAGAGGATCCTAAAATTACTATCACGGAATTACTTAATATCACCGATTTGCCAAGGTTTGCCCTACGTGAATGAATATGTCTGTTTCTAGAAATCTGCCATCATTGTCGCCCCCTCCCCCTGCTCCCTCCCCACCCCCCTCCCCTCCCCCCCGGGTGGCGACACGGAGCGCCTGGCGCGGCGCGTGCTGCGCCACCTGCGCGTCGCCGCCGCCACCCACGCCGGCCCCACCCGCGCCGCCGCTGCCGCCGTCGCCCGCAAACTGGGCGGCACCGAGGAGAGGATATACGAGCTGTGGTGAGTACTCTACAGGTTGTGTACTATATACTGCCGCCACCCACGCCGTCGCCCGCAAACTGGGCGGCACGGAGGAGAGGATATACGAGCTGTGGTGAGTACACTACAGGTTGTGTACTATATACTGCCGCCACCCACGCCGTCGCCCGCAAACTGGGCGGCACGGAGGAGAGGATATACGAGCTGTGGTGAGTACTCTACAGGTTGTGTACTATATACTGCCGCCACCCACGCCGTCGCCCGCAAACTGGGCGGCACGGAGGAGAGGATATACGAGCTGTGGTGAGTACTCTACAGGTTGTGTACTATATACTGCCGCCACCCACGCCGTCGCCCGCAAACTGGGCGGCACCGAGGAGAGGATATACGAGCTGTGGTGAGTACACTACAGGTTGTGTACTATATACTGCCGCCACCCACGCCGTCGCCCGCAAACTGGGCGGCACGGAGGAGAGGATATACGAGCTGTGGTGAGTACTCTACAGGTTGTGTACTATATACTGCCGCCACCCACGCCGTCGCCCGCAAACTGGGCGGCACGGAAGAGAGGATATACGAGCTGTGGTGAGTACTCTACAGGTTGTGTACTATATACTGCCGCCACCCACGCCGTCGCCCGCAAACTGGGCGGCACGGAAGAGAGGATATACGAGCTGTGGTGAGTACTCTACAGGTTGTGTACTATATACTGCCGCCACCCACGCCGTCGCCCGCAAACTGGGCGGCACGGAAGAGAGGATATACGAGCTGTGGTGAGTACTCTACAGGTTGTGTACTATATACTGCCGCCACCCACGCCGTCGCCCGCAAACTGGGTGGCACCGAGGAGAGGATATACGAGCTGTGGTGAGTACTCTACAGGTTGTGTACTATATACTGCCGCCACCCACGCCGTCGCCCGCAAACTGGGCGGCACCGAGGAGAGGATATACGAGCTGTGGTGAGTACTCTACAGCAGTATTATTCACTAAGGAAACCGCCTTGCTGTCAGCGCTGTGTCAGTGCTGCGACAGCGTCGAGCCTAAAAATGGTATTCACTAATGTACTTTAAACGACACTAGTGCTCGGCGACGAATGCGGCGTGAGCTGGAACTACATTGCGTCGAAAGTTTGACGTTTAATGTATGAACTTCGTATTCTCTAACGAAAAACAGCGACGAACTCGGGCACAACCTCGCTCACAGCCTCGATTCCTAATGTCAAATCAAACAGCTAGGATTTTAGACAAGGCTGTCTCGACATCGAGCTCGTTGACGGACGCAGCGTCGAATGTGTCAATAAGAGAATAGCATAGCAGGTTGTGTACTATATACTGCCGCCACCCACGCCGTCGCCCGCAAACTGGGCGGCACCGAGGAGAGGATATACGAGCTGTGGTGAGTACTCTACAGGTTCTATACTATCCACTCACTTGCTTCATGTAGCTTTTGTTACATGTCATCACTCTTATTTTACATAAAAAGAGTCTATCGCAAAAATCAAAGCAAGTGAGTGGCTATTTACTGCGCGTAAATAACTACATAACGTTACTCTAACTACACAACAATAGAGACCTGCTCAGATATTTGTGAGCACCCTAGCCACTCCGATGCAGCGATTTCCCTGTATCTTCACATTGTAGGGCATCAAATGCCGAAGATACTTAGGAACGATACGCTTCGGTAAGTGTCAATGCTAAGTTGTGTTGACATTATAAAATCTAACTAAGAAAATCCTGGTCACGGCACCAATTGTAATATAGATTATGCAAATAAATATTGTCCTTTTCTTTACTCGTCGCCCGGAAACTGGGCGGCACGGAGGAGAGGATATACGAGCTGTGGTGAGTACTCTACAGGTTGTGCACTATATACTGCCGCCACCCACGCCGTCGCCCGCAAACTGGGCGGCACGGAGGAGAGGATATACGAGCTGTGGTGAGTACTCTACAGGTTGTGTACTATATACTGCCGCCACCCACGCCGTCGCCCGCAAACTGGGCGGCACGGAGGAGAGGATATACGAGCTGTGGTGAGTACTCTACAGGTTGTGTACTATATACTGCCGCCACCCACGCCGTCGCCCGCAAACTGGGCGGCACGGAGGAGAGGATATACGAGCTGTGGTGAGTACTCTACAGGTTGTGTACTATATACTGCCGCCACCCACGCCGTCGCCCGCAAACTGGGCGGCACGGAGGAGAGGATATACGAGCTGTGGTGAGTACTCTACAGGTTGTATGACAAATTAACAATCCTCTACATTATTGGTTGCATTTAGGTGAATGTATATTTTTCATCACACTTGCTTTCTTAGCGCGCCATTGCTTGCATGCATTGCGGGAGTTGTAGAAAAGTGAAATTTCCTAGCGAGTTATAGAAAAGT
Organism: Thaumatotibia leucotreta; assembly: GCA_025490895.1. NCBI lineage: Eukaryota > Metazoa > Arthropoda > Insecta > Lepidoptera > Tortricidae > Thaumatotibia > Thaumatotibia leucotreta. Next base: position 52,340 of record JALPQI010003271.1, read on the forward strand.
TAGTATGTCACTTAATAATATTTTGTCTTAAAACTTATTTTTTTGTCCGCAAGTGTGATGAAAAACATTGTATGCATCACGATCGGTAAGTAAAATACTAATTCGAGTCACGCTGCTTTAAATAGCTTAATATGCACTCTAAACATAGAGAATAGAGACCTGCTTAGATATTTGTAAGCACCCTAGCCTCTCCGATATAGCTGATGGCGATTTTCCTGTTTCTTCACATTGTAGGGCATCAAATGCCGAAGATACTTAGGAACGATACGCTTCGGTAAGTGTCAATGCTAAGTTGTGTTGACATTACAAAATCTAACTATGAAAATCCTGGTCACGGCACCAATTGTAATATAGATTATGCAAATAAATATTGTCCTTTTCTTTACTCGTCGCCCGGAAACTGGGCGGCACGGAGGAGAGGATATACAAGCTGTGGTGAGTACTCTACAGGTTGTGTACTATATACTGCCGCCACCCACGCCGTCGCCCGCAAACTGGGCGGCACGGAGGAGAGGATATACGAGCTGTGGTGAGTACTCTACAGGCTCTATACTATCCACTCACTTGCTTCATGTAGCTTTTGTTACATGTCATCACTCTTATTTAACATAAACATAGAGTCTATCGCAAAAATCAAAGCAAGTGAGTGGCTATTTACTGCGCGTAAATAACTACATAACGTTACTCTAACTACACAACAATAGAGACCTGCTCAGATATTTGTGAGCACCCTAGCCACTCCGATGTAGCTGATGGCGATTTCCCTGTATCTTCACATTGTAGGGCATCAAATGCCGAAGATACTTAGGAAAGATACGCTTCGGTAAGTGTCAATGCTAAGTTGTGTTGACATTACAAAATCTAACTTAGAAAATCCTGGTCACGGCACCAATTGTAATATAGATTATGCAAATAAATATTGTCCTTTTCTTTACTCGTCGCCCGGAAACTGGGCGGCACGGAGGAGAGGATATACGAGCTGTGGTGAGTACTCTACAGGTTGTGTACTATATACTGCCGCCACGCACGCCGTCGCCCGCAAACTGGGCGGCACGGAGGAGAGGATATACGAGCTGTGGTGAGTACTCTACAGGTTGTGTACTATATACTGCCGCCACCCACGCCGTCGCCCGCAAACTGGGCGGCACGGAGGAGAGGATATACGAGCTGTGGTGAGTACTCTACAGGTTGTGTACTATATACTGCCGCCACCCACGCCGTCGCCCGCAAACTGGGCGGCACGGAGGAGAGGATATACGAGCTGTGGTGAGTACTCTACAGGTTGTGTACTATATACTGCCGCCACCCACGCCGTCGCCCGCAAACTGGGCGGCACGGAGGAGAGGATATACGAGCTGTGGTGAGTACTCTACAGGTTGTGTACTATATACTGCCGCCACCCACGCCGTCGCCCGCAAACTGGGCGGCACGGAGGAGAGGATATACGAGCTGTGGTGAGTACTCTACAGCAGTATTATTCACTAAGGAAACCGCCTTGCTGTCAGCGCTGTGTCAGTGCTGCGACAGCGTCGAGCCTAAAAATGGTATTCACTAATGTACTTTAAACGACACTAGTGCTCGGCGACGAATGCGGCGTGAGCTGGAACTACATTGCGTCGAAAGTTTGACGTTTAATGTATGAACTTCGTATTCTCTAACGAAAAACAGCGACGAACTCGCCCACAACCTCGCTCACAGCCTCGATTCCTAATGTCAAATCAAACAGCTAGGATTTTAGACAAGGCTGTCTCGACATCGAGCTCGTTGACGAACGCAGCGTCGAATGTGTCAATAAGAGAATAGCATAGCAGGTTGTTTACTATATACTGCCGCCACCCACGCCGTCGCCCGCAAACTGGGCGGCACCGAGGAGAGGATATACGAGCTGTGGTGAGTACTCTACAGGTTCTATACTATCCACTCGCTTGCTTCATGTAGCTTTTCTTACGTGTCATCACTCTTATTTAACATAAACAGAGTCTATCGCAAAAATCAAAGCAAGTGAGTGGCTATTTACTGCGCGTAAATAACTACATAACGTTACTCTAACTACACAACAATAGAGACCTGCTCAGATATTTGTGAGCACCCTAGCCACTCCGATGTAGCTGATGGCGATTTCCCTGTATCTTCACATTGTAGGGCATCAAATGCCGAAGATACTTAGGAACGATACGCTTCGGTAAGTGTCAATGCTAAGTTGTGTTGACATTACAAAATCTAACTAAGAAAATCCTGGTCACGACACCAATTGTAATATAGATTATGCAAATAAATATTGTCCTTTTCCTTACTCTTTTAATAAAAAAGTCTCTTATTTTGGTAAGTGACAAAAACGTTTTCAGTTCAGTCGTTTCGTCTTCAATTATCAGCTTATTAAAGTCGATTTGAAATGAAAAGTTTTTTCATCACACTTGCTGTCTAAGCGCGCCATTGCTTGCGGGAGTAATAGAAAAGTGAAATTCCCTAGGGAGTAATAGAAATGTCAGTACGTCATTTAATAATATTATGTCTTAAAACTTATTTTTTGGTTGGCAAGTGTGATGAAAAACATTGTATGCATCACGGTTGGTAAGCGGAATACTAACTCGAGTCATAAAAGCCCTCCGCCTAATGGCGTCGGGCTTCTAACACTCTCGTTAATAATTCCGTACTTACCTCCCTTGATGCACAATGTACTATTTCATCACACTTGCTGTCTAAGCGCGCCATTGCTTGCGCGCGTAGCGGGAGTAATAGAAAAGTGATATTCCCTAGGGAGTAATAGAAATGTCAGTACGTCATTTAGTAATATTATGTCTTTTAACTTATTTTTTTGTCGGCAAGTGTGATGAAAACATTGTATGCATTACGGTAGGTAAGCGGAATGCTAACTCGAATCATAAAAGCCGTCCGCCTAACGGCGTCGGGCTTCTAACACTCTCGTTAGTAATTCCGTACTTACCTCCCTTGATGCACAATGTACTATTATCACCACCAATATTAATAATTCAAAAGTGGATAAGTAGTATTTTGTAAGGACCCGAGATTCTCAGCCGCGAAGAAAGTTTTACTATAGAATATTCGATTCTTTCCGCATACAAGGTGAAAAATGTTTAGATAACATTTTCATACCTTTGGGGGTTTAGTATACCCCACCTCGTATGTCAAAGATTAAGTACCAGTTAAGTTACAAGTGTATTTTTGCTTCCGCCGTCCGGTCTTCGGTCCCTTTAGATCCCTATTATGACGTAAAATGTCGTTTTCATTAAACTATGTACTACATTACATGCCAAGTCTGTTTAAGTGGAACATGTCTTGGATGACGTGTAATTGTAAGCGAGGCGAAACCGAGGCCGATAAACATGTGATCCGAGGCTTTCCCATTTAACGGCCGAGGTGTGTATACTATTTTTCTGCTCAACGGAGCCGGCAGGCGGCAACTTAGTTTAGCGCAGCGGCCGGCAAAGTGCTGTTTGCTGGCCGGAGGGCAGATTTTTTTTTTTGTGATCGACCATTAACCTTTTTAACCGACTTCAAAAAAGGAGGAGGTTCTCAATTAGACTGATTTTTTTTTTTTTGTTGTATGTATGTTACCCGATATCTCCGAGAATAGGGAACCGATTTTAAAATTTCTTTTTGTGATCGAACGTATATTACCCCGAGATGGTCCCGTTGGCACCAAGTTGCGGTCTGATGATGGGATCTTGGAGAAATCGAGGGATCTCTTCAATTGTTATAGGTACATGTATGGCGCTTTTGGTAATTTTCATTAATTTACAAGAATTTGCATTCAGAAAGTAGGATTTGAGGAAACCAATGATGGAAACAAATCGGGAATCTTGGAGAAACCGGTTGAAGTCGGTTTTTTAAATTTTTAATTTGATGATTATTGTAAATAAATACGATTGTATCGTACAGGTGCGGTATGCGCAAAAAGTCGATGTACAAACTGCGCGCTTCGCTCGCGCGTGGGGACGTCGTCTCCAACGGTGGACGTCTGGATGCGCTTGACTGGGCTGTCGTGGACCTACACTTGCTCTACGACGGTACTATAGTCAGCGAAGTGAGTAACGTGTAATACTGTATGTACTTGCTAATGTTAACCAAACCAACTCAGTGTGGGTCCCAAGATACAGGCTCAGCCTAGTTTGGAGCCCACTGGATAACGCTTGAAAATTGTAAACATGTGCTTACGTTTGAATAAATTATTTGTATTTATTTATTTTGTATTTGTAATAAACAGTGATCGGTTTTTTGGATTTACCCTCGCGATTTCGCGTATAAAAAATTACGGGTGTGGCTATAAAAAAATTCATAGTATTATATTACATTATGAACAGTAACATGGCAAATTGCATGGAAATACGTGTAAATAATTAAAGTTTATTTTTCAAGTTACTATAGGAGACCCGCCGGGTGAATCCAAAAAACCGATCACTGATAATAAAGTAGTGGTCAGACAAAACTTTATCTACACTTATGAAGCTGACATTTAAATGAAAAACCAAGAACATGTTGTAACATGCTCAGTGTAGGTTTTTGTAGTTAAAAAACGGCTGGCCGGTTATGTTTGAAATATGTAGGTGAATCAACTTTTTTCTGTCTGTTATTGTCATGGTTACGGTCGCCTGAGTCACGCTGGTTTTATGCAAAATTATGCTACTTATACTGTGCAAACATACATTTTTCTGCTGTTATTAAGCCCGTTCTTTAATAGGTCACCTACATGGTCACTTACTTTAAGTAGCCTAATTTTGCATAAAACTAGCGTCTCTTAGGCAACCGTAACCATGGTAATAACAGACAGAAAAAAGTTGTGTTATTTTCAAGTATTTATGTATTTTTTCATATGTTTCGGACCCACGTTAGAGGGGGCAATTTTGTTTTTTTCTGGAGTGGTTATCTCCGAGAATATAGACTTTAGAAAAAAACTTTCTTTTGGGACCTTATTATTTTTAAAATACCTATTCAACAATACCCCACACTATAGCATAACAAAAAAATAAAAAAATAACATCCCTACTTTACGTGTAGGTTAGGTAACCGTATTTATTTAATAACAATGCATTGATTGTGTCCGAAATAGGTAAGTACAATATCACATCATAATTTCCAGTAACAAGTCATTATAAAAAAAACTGTTTTTTTGTGTGTCAATCACTAGATGTCATATGTACAGTCGAGGAAAATGAATGTTTAGCAGGTTGCCATAATTCTGAAATTAGTCGTGCTACATTTTCCGACTGCAAGCGACTAATAACGAACCAAGACATGTCTATAATCGTCAAATAGAAGAAAACAGTATATTTCTATCTTTGTCTGTCTTTGGCATTAACGTCAGTGACAAGTATTGAAGTTGACAGCAATAGGATACTTAATTCAGTGTATGTTGTTTTTTGACATTTGTTACTCGAACGCACTAACACGACTAAGGACTGATTTTTCAATACCCAGGCCTACCACTGCGAAAATCGAAATTCGTAAATTTCGAGGACTTTTCTCTGTCACTCAAACGAAGGCGTCATTAGAGTGAGAAAGACAAATCCTCAAAATTTACGAATTTCGTTCTTCGCGGTAGGGCCGCAGGTAACAGTATCTGTCAAATAAATGTTAGCTCTATCCTTTTTTGACTGATGACCTTAGATAAGAATGGTAATAATTTTAACTATTGGATACTTTTAACTGAGGATTGAAAAATCAGCCCTTAAAGAAGAACGTTTGGCATGTTTCTCACTTTCCTATAGTCAGATAAAAAATGTGTCATACAACGTGCACTTTTTCTTTCACGTGCATGAATATAAAGAAAGTGTTATATTTATCTGACAGACAACCTTACCTGACAATTATGAAACAATCCCTTCATCTAATAAGTTACACGGGGAAATGAAGTAAAAACCTATTTGCCTGTTTATATTTATCAGTAAATAAATCATGTTTTAAGAACGAGTGTAGACCCCGTGGTTGTTTATGACAATTAGGACTGCTAAAAAATGGTCTTGCATGGAAGTCACTAGCTCAGTGCAGAGGTCCCATCCCAGGGAGATATCTTCCCATGCTTGATTCAATGTTGGATGAGGGCTTCGGTTCTCCATTAATTCCGATCCCATACATTTTCTATAGGGTTAAGATTAGGTGATTTTGCCACCCATATTATTTTAGTCATTTTCGGGTGACGATCGAACCAGGTATTAGTTATTCTAGCCGTGTGTATTATCTTGCTCGAATGAATAATTAGGCATCTCCTTTTGTGAATACACATCCGCACCTTGGGAAGCATATATTCTCTTCCAACATCGTAACATAATCCACTGCATTTGCTCTTGGAGTTCGCCTACGCCATCAGCACTCATCCAGTCCCACAAGTTCACACCGTTTTTTTCTTGACAACGTGTATGCCGCCATAAATTCAATCTGCCACGAATGCAAGATTTAAACGTTTTCTCATCTGTGAAAATTGTTGACAACCAATCAAAATCCAGATACTTATTCGTGAGCAAAGTCCGCACGTGCAGTTTTTTAATCAGATTAGGTTGTAATTTTCGCAATATTATATCGAAAGAATCCAAACAATATTTTATAATTATTGAGTGTGACGTATCTTTGTCATTTGGCAGTCATTGTCACAATCTGATTACCAAAATAATATAGTTTGAAAATCGAACTACCGTTTCACCCAGCAAGAAATAAAACTAGAAAAGTTCATGAGTGTGTGACGTAATTTGTCATTATAATACGAACAGATTATGTGGACGATTAAACTGCTAAACATTCATTTTCCTCGACTGTACCATAGATCAAGCAAACGTATCTACTTAGCGTGTCAAATGAACTCAGTGAAATCCACTGAGTTGTCCGTCTTTAATCGCAGCTTGCAGCTTTCGGGCGTCAGGTTTTGTAAGTTGAAGTGAACAACAACATTAATAATGCCTCCTTAAGTAATATTAATTAAAACAACACAAAAAATATGAATTCTCAAGGGCCTGAGACATATTTAAAATCATAGGCAAGTACAAAATCTGACACGCTCGGCCGCCATACAAATGAATGAACTTCTCTATCCAAATCTAATTCTGTGGTGTCAATAGCTTGCACTTATGAATGTCAACTTAAAAAATATTACATTTTTTTATTATTTTTTATTTATAATGTTATCATTCCGTCCGTACTTATTTTTTCTCAATTTTGTGTCTGTTCAGAGTAACTACAAAAACTACGAGCAGCTATCAGCATTGCTGGGGACGTTTCACCTCGTGCAACGATTCGATCTGGAGAAGAACGACCAAAAAGTGTCGCCCCAGCTGTGGACCGAGGCTGCCCACTGGTATAGCAAGGAGTAAGTAACTATCTAATCATACCACAGATGTCATATCGTCGGCTGACAAGCAAAACTCACTATAAAAACTGTCACTACTCTTAGCAACCTCTTACGTCAGTATAAAATCAGAACTGAGATACATTTACATATTTAATTTATTTATTTATGTATTTGTTACTTAGTGAGTTTTGCTTGTCAACCGACGATATATACCATAGATCAAGCAAACGTATCTACTTAGCGTGTCAAATGAACTCAGTGAAATCTACTGAGTTGTCCGTCTTTAATCGCAGCTTGCAGCTTTTGGGCGTCAAATTTTGTAAGTTGAAGTAAACAAAAACATTAATAATGCCTTCTTCTGTGAATCATACATACATCATCAGCCTATGTTAGTTCACTGCTGGACGCAGGGTTCTCCTGTTAACTGTATAGACGCATTAGGAGGTAAATGGCCATAATCGCCACGCTGGGCAAGCGGATTGGCGATCGCAGTAATGTGTCCACTATGATGACGCTGCTGCCCATCAGCAATCTTGTAGAATGGTCAGTGACACTTCAATCCCTTAGTTGAGTCTTACGACACCCGTAGGAGGAGTTGGGGTGGTGACAAATGTATTCTCATAATTTATTCTGTTCTAACCAGGGATCGGATACCGGTTTTTTTCCATACAAAAAAACGGTTCTTTTATCGGTCTTGCTTCAAGAACTACGGGGTAATTTAAAAATATTATGTTTTTAATTACATAAAATATTGAATAGGTACTAATAAAGAGTATGAAATGTTGGGATATTTCGAGGTTTTCCTGAAGAACCCTGGTTTCAACGCCCAGGGGCTTGTGCATAAATCATACGAGGTCCTATGGGTCCACAAAAAATCACGAAAGATCGCTGGGGGGGTTGCATAAGGAGACATCACCCTACGCCTGTTCAAATGACTCAACGGAGCCACGCTGTTGCGTCACCTAAATCTAGTTAACTTTTATTTCCTTTCGTTGTTTTATATACATAATGTGAATGTGTCTATTTTTTCAATTGTTTATTTTTAGTTGCATGACGCATTGGTTTTTTACTGTAATGTCGTGTAAACTAATGTTTTAATAAAATAAAAAATAAATAAAATAAATCACGTGTACTTTTTTTACAATGAACAAACTAAGAAAAATATTTAATTTTTTATTTTGTTTTTTTTTTTTTATTATTATTTTCCACACTTACATCTCTCTCATCTTTACAGGTATTTATTAAACCTAAGACAATAGCGTAACATTTAACATTATAATTATATTGCTTGCCATAGCAAAAATATAATGTATATAAATGTAATGTATATAAATTATACTGGATGAGATGGATATACTATCGAGTTCCGAGCGTTCAAAAATATCTGAACACAGTTTTATTGCCATAACGATAGACGCGTGCTCCTGGCGCAACATAATTATAATGGTGATCGTTATCAACGTGCAGTATTGGTGGCAAAGTATGGTTGACAGTAAAACCAAATACACATGTATATATGTATATTTCATAATTAATATTACACAAAATATACTCATTTATGTTGCATTTATTAATCACCTACCTACACGTATTTTAATAATTTATCCCAATTATACTGATTAAAATATACAAAGATTTGTTGAATAGAAATGACTGACAATTGGCATAAAAACATTTTATAACGATGATATAGTAGTCAGTAGTGCTAGTAATATAATTTATTTTTAAATATTTTATACATTTTTTTATTAATTGTATCTGTGATATAAAAAAATATTAATTTATACCGACTTTGATTCCAAAATCAGGCTTGGATGTAAATATTTATTCGAGAGATGCTGAGACGCTGCATTTTATTTTATATACTTCGTTTTTTTTAGCATTAGAAAGACCTTTGCAGAACGAGATATAAGGTTTTTTTTACAGGCAAATTCTGCGGATCGAACTGTGAACACGAGTTATTAAATATCACGTATTTTTTATCATGCTATATTAATACATACATTACTCAGTGTTGTGAACAGATAAGAAACATAATGTTAGTTAATTTATATTCTAAGATGAAAAGATAAAAATTTTAATAAATTGCATTTGCAATTTTTCATGGAAAGGTTGTACATTAAAAAACCTAAAGAGGCAGAGTTCTCACACAATTTTAAAATGTCACTGTCACTGTCCTTCGATTTTATATTGTTGTCGGTTGAGTCGGTTGTGTTTTCTATTAACTGTTAGCTTACTTAAATATTGTTGTTATCGTTTTTGTTTAATTTCGTTATTAATTGTTGATCTATTTAGATATGTATTTTGTTTGTTGGTACACATTTAAAATGGATGATTTCGCAGCCGGTTCCGGCTAACTTTTTTTCATCTCTAAAGAAGAAACGGCAAAAGCAAAATCCTCCGAATCACTGGCAAAAGCGGATGGTGGAGAATATTTACAAATTAGTGTTAGTAATGTGTCATAGAAAGAAATATCCCACTAAATCGGACCGTGTGAAAAAGACTGCCGAGACTGCTGGCATATCGTTGGCTACGGTATACAACATTTTAAAAGAAAATAAGTTTTTAAATGAAATTAGATAATACATATAATATATAACACTGTGGAAAATTTTATAATAAAAATTGGTGGTTCCGAGTCCTCGGACTCTTCCACTGACAGTGAATAAATCTATGTATGTCATCCGAGTTTTATTTTCTAATTTGTTACCAAATTCAAACTACATTAGAGCGTCCCAGATTAAAGCCACCTATAATGGCAACAAATACTAAACCACGTTGGCGATGGGCAGGGTTGTCTTACTATTGTCACCTGCTCAGTCTTTATGATACCGTGTCCGCTTTCATACCGATAGTTTAAATCCTTAAATGCATGACTTTTAAAAGTACTGGGAGTGCATAAAATTGCATGCATAATTTTAGACTGTAAACTTCATTAAATTCAGTAAATGTAAAATCGGTACGATATGAGTTACAAATGTATAAAAAAAAAATACTTAGTTAAAAACCGCCAAACACTGAACGAAAGCCAATATTTAACTTTTTTCTAAATTGCCGCCATCTTGCATAAAGATTTTATGATTTATGATTTGCTTATAAAACACTTATATTTTTTTGAAATACAGTTTTGCCAACAAATTAGTAACAAATGTGAAAACTATGCGTTCAGCTAGTAAATATCAAATGATATTATGTATGTACATAAGTTCCGAGAAATTCGGTGGTATTGGCGGAAATCGAAGAAGGAAGGTTTACGACCACTGCTTCTTTGTTCACCCGTTTGACAGATAATTCTAATCTTAAATAAAACGAAGTATAGTAATAGAACAAAATATAGAATATTTCGTTCCTTCTTTTCTGTCAACACCGTAAAATGGGGTTACATTGGTCAATTTTAAAGTTTAAACTTCAATATCTTCTAAAATTAGGCGTAAAAAAATCCAAAAATAAAATAGTAATATCAACTTTTTGTTATCTTTCTCGGTAAAAAAATTTGAAACGCTACTTTTAAAATGTATGAAGATAGAAAAATAAAACGTTCTGATCAAAGTTAAACTGACATTGGGGTTACTTTGATACCTTATGTTTTTTTTGGGGTAATTTAATGTAAACCCTTACAGGAGTACTTTCTCCTAAGGAAATAAATAAATCCGTACGCAGTATCAAAAGTTACAAAAATTTACGTCGTTTTGGGGTTATTTTGATCAAATATTTGTGATCAAAGTAACCCCGAAATATAATAAAAAAACTTCAGTATTCACCTTAATTAAAAACAAAAATCAAACATTGAAGAGAGAACAATTTTCTTATAAAATAAATAATCAAATGGATAGACATACCATAACCAACTATACGTAAGATTCTGATCAATGTGACCCCATGTAGGTGATCACAGACACCCCATTGAATAAAAGCAATTGTTATAAGTACTTAGTTTGAATTGAAAACCCCAAAAACGTTATATTTGTATACTTAAACACACTTGTGACAAGTTAATTGTGATTAAGAACCGTTTACCTCACTGCCCTTATTGTTAGTTTAGAAGTTATTTTACACACAAAATTAGCAAAAAGTATACGTAAATATGAATACGTGATTCGCTACTTTAACGGTCGTACTCACTTAATGTGTGTCTAAACAATTAATAAGGACAACTATCGTTATTGCCAGACAAAAAAAATATAGCGGATGCGTTTGGTAACGAGAGATATTCGCGATTAAAAAATAAAAGAAGTTTTTATCAATGTAAAAAGTTCAAAGTAACCCCAGTTTACGGCACCCTTTGCCACGAACAGTGCACGATGAAAACGATCACTATAGTAATGATAATGTATTGTGTACAGTCGCGTGCAAATGTCAGCAGTGGCGCTACAGAAGCGCTGGTTCGAGCTGAGAGCGGACACTCGGAGGCGGTTCCAGGCGCTACTGAGGAACGCTTCCTCCCAGCCGGCCCCGCTTCCTCTTCACCAGGCCATCGGTCGCAGGTGACGTACAGTCGGCTGCAAGCAAATAATAATAATAATAATAAAAATTTATTTCAGACTAAGTCCATATCAATTGTTAATATCTTAATACAATACAATCTTACTTTATACCTAGTGTTAGTGGATAATTTACACAAAAAAAAAAAAAAAAAAAAAAAAAAAAAAAAAAAAAAAAAAAAAAAAAAACACTGGGAGGCGGAGCAGTGGCGCTATAGAAGCGCTCACAGGCCATCGGTCGCAGGTGACGTACAGTCGGCTGCAAATGTCAGCCGCTCCTGAGGAACGCTTCCTCCCAGCCGGCCCCGCTTCCTCTTCACCAGGCCATCGGTCGCAGGTGACG